>PVIR01000488.1:0-98931 GCA_004026965.1 Petromus typicus
ATCGCATCTTTTCTCTGGTATGAGAAAATGAAGATGTAAATGAGTCCTAGCATTGTATATTATATATTGTGAAATAGAAAATGCTCAATGTAAAATAAGGTGAAAGGGGACAATGTTGAGATTGTAACAAAAAAGTAAGGAAACAAATTTTATATATATGGGGGGTGGTAGGGTGGGTGGGGCTATGGGAAAAAATGAGCATTAAGTTGTGTCTTATACTGGTACAAATCCCCATTATGGAGTGCAATCATGATGTGTATATTTAATGTACCAATAAAGATAATTAAAAAACAAAAAAACAAAAAACAAACAAAAAAAAACCTAAAAAAAAATCATAAATCAAAATCTATCAATGATAGTCATAATTTGATTTTTGTGGTTTTTTTAGTTGACTTTGATACATTTTATAGATACATTATGATCTTATTCTATACTGAAAATTTGTACCAGCACATGATACATCTTGATTCTCATTTTTTTCCCACTCTCCTTCCCCACAACTCCCTATCCATTATATGTAAGCTTTGTTTTCTTATTTTTTACCATCAAATTTATTCTTTCTCTTTTTTATTACCCCTACTCCTACTTTTCCTTTTGAACATTTTCTTCCTATTTCATAATACCTATCATACATTTTAGAACTAATTTATACCTTCAGTTTCTCCTACCAGAGAAATGATATAGCTGTTACACGTTTGTGTCCTATTTATTTCACTTATGAGTATGTCCTCAAGGTACATCTATTTGAATATAAATAACTCAAATTTATCCTTCTTTATAGTAGAGTAATACTCCATTTAAAAAAAAAATCTCTTCTTTATCCAGTCTCCCTTTGATGGGTATTTGGGCTATTTCCAAGATTTAGCTATCGTAAACTGTGTTGCTATAAATTATGGGTGCACATATGTCACTGTAATATGAATCTTTTAAGTCTACCTAGCAGGGGAATAGCAAGGTCAAATAGAATCTCTAATTGTAGCTTTTTGAGGAATCTCCACACTGATTTCCTTAGTGGTTGCAATAGAGGAAAAACTGGATTTCAACCTGCCAAAGACTATCTCTTTCACCATGCACTAAACTCAAATCAAAGTGGATTTGAGACGTAAATATTAAAACAGAAACACTAACCATGCTGAAAAAATAGGTTAGGTAAAAGTCTTAGAGACATTGGCATAGGGAAAGACTTTATGAATAAAACCTCTGCAGCATGGGAACTAGCAGAAAGGATGAGCAAATGGGATCTCATCTTATTAAAAACCTTTTGCATAGCAAAAGGAACCACCAGGAGAGCAAAAAAACAACTTATAATATAGGAAAAATTTTTTACCAGCTGGTTATCAAACAAAGGGGTACTATTTAGAGTATATAACGAACTCAAAAAAGTCAACTCCCGTATTTAAAGACCCAATTCAAAAATGGGGTCTGAAATGAACAGACATTTTTTCAGATGAAGAAGTAAAGGCAGCTAAGAAACTTATGAAGAAATTTTCAGCATCACTGGTCCTATGAGAGATGCAAATGAAAACAACACTGATGTTCCATCACACTCCACAAGAGTGGCTGCTATCATAAAGTCAACCAACAACAAATACTGGTAGGGTTGCGGGGAGAAAGGAACCCTTCTCCATTGTTGGTGGGAATGTAGTCATAATTTGGATGCTCTATTCCTTAATAAAACTTAATAATATTTTACACTTTTTTTTTTGAGACTGGTTTCACTTTGTAGCTCAAGCTGGTCCTGAACTCAGCCCCAAACTCATAGCAATCTTATTGCCTCTGCTTCCCAAGCGCTGAGATTACAGGCATGAGCCACTAAACCCAGCATTGTGGTATGTGATACTGACTGTTTGTGGGCATAAGCTTTGTTGTATGTGGTCACTGGGAATTGAACCCAGGCCTTTGCGCTTGCAAGACAGGTGCCAGAACCGCTGAGCTAAATCCCTGGCCCCGCTTTACACTTTTCTTACACTCAATACTCATCTAATAGAAATAATAGTCCCACTACTAAAATTTTATCTCTGGAAATTCTAGGCAATGCAATTTGAAACAAAGCAGAAAATAATAGTATAAAGAAAAATGAGATTAAAAAATCATTATAGAGAATATGATATTAGAAAGCCTGGAAACACAAAAGCTGTTAGAATAGAAGAGATCAGTGAAATGGCATGAGGGAAGGAAGCATGCCGTAGCATTTCTACATAGTAGCAATAATTAGTAAAAGTTTTATGAAAATAATATTCAAATTATCACTTTGTGCCAAACTGAAAATCACTGGTGGTTACCAGAAATGTGTGGTGGGAAGGAAAAGTTGAAGAAAGTGTATAAGTTTCATTTAGACAGGAGAAAGGAGTTTCTAGTGACTTATGGCACAGAAAGATGACGATAGTTTATAATATAACTTTCCTCATTTTGAAAATGAGTCATTTTAAACATTTTTACCACATAAAAAATCATAGGATGCCAAAGGGAATGATGCATTAATAAGCTAGATTCAATCATTCACAGTGTACACATGCATCAAAATATCATTTTGTATTACATAATCATATACATTTATCTGTAAAACAAACATTTTAAAGATAAAAAGGAAATACATGAACAACTCTCCACATATCAGTGCTGTAGGTTCTACGAAATGGATCAGTTCCTGAAAAATACAAACTAACACAATTCACACAATGTGAAATATATAAATTATGTGGTCCCAATGGTTATTCAAAACTTGAATTCATGATTAAGATGCCCTGTCAAAAATCTCCTGGCCAGTGATTGCAGAAAAACACTAATAAACATTTAAAGAACTAAAATTGATTCTACATAATCTTTTCTAGAAAATAGAATAGGATAGAATACATAAATTCATTTCATGATATAAACATTACATTTACTTGAAGGTACTAATACAGACCAATAGCTCCCATTAATATAGATAAGAATCCCATAGAAAATAATAGCAAATGTGACTGAAAATCATTATACTCCACCAATGAACAAGTTTTATGCCAAAGGTAGAAAGGTGGGTTCAACATCTGAAGTTCAATTAATGCAGTAGTTCACATAAACACACTAAAAACAAATCACATGATTGTATCAGTTGCTGCAGAAAATCCACTGTACAAAATTAAACTATTTTTCCATCATAAAATCTCAGAGAAAAATAGTAATAAAAAGGCATTTCCTGAATTTGAGAATTTGATAGTGACATCTAAAGTATTTACCTACTCTCAGATCCAGAGTTTTTTCTAAAATTGCTATATTTTTACAATTTACATTTAAACCTGACATCTATTCAGAGTTAATTTTTCCTATCTAATATTGGACTTAGGAAAACCGTCTTCATCTTCTCTCTCACCTCATGCATGTTTATTTATTGTGGAATCATTTGTTTTAAAACTCTGTATTGCCTCTATTGTTTTTGTATCTTTTCAGAATATCAGTTGAGAATATGTAAAATGAGAAGGTATATTTATGATTTCCCTATTCTATACCATTGAATGAGTCTACTTAATTTCAAGATTTATTATGTAGCTATAGTAACTAAGACTAAATGATACTGACAAAGGATTAGACACATGGACCAACGTGTCTTGATCTTAACAATAAAACCCAAATTTATTGAAGGACAAATTGGACTTCAAATTTTTTAAAGAGTGTTCTATTAAAGACTATCAGAAAAAGAAAAGCAAATTATAGACTGGGGAAAAGTAGTTTAAAATTATGTACCTCTTAAAGGACATCTAGAACATATAAAGAGCTATTCAAAACTCAACAGTAAAATAACAACAATCCAATAAGCAGTGGAAAAAGACATGAACAGACAGGTTATTTAGAGGGTAAAGAAACACATGAAAATGTGTTTAATATCATTAGCTGTTAACAAAATACAACGTTAAAGCACAATAAGATAGCATCACATAGAGTTCAACAAATAAATATAGTGGAAACACCAAATAATGATTACATTGAAGAGAAACTCATTCATTTATTTCTGGTAAGAATGTCAAATGGTTCAGGCACTTTGGAATATAATTGTGCAGTTTATTTTAAAATAAATATACACATGCCAAATGATAGTAACTAAAATCCTAAGCATGTATTCCTGGGAAATGAAAAGTTCTTTCACACAAAAAGCTGTACACGAATGCTTACAGCTTTACCCACAACATCTAAAAACTGGAAATTACCCAGGCATCCTTACAGTGAAGGTTTAACAAACTTCAGAGTATCCATAACATGGAATACTATTCACCAAGAAAAAAGAATAAAGATCTGATAAACACAATTTAGATAGATTTCAAAAACATGATGAGTGAAAAACAAGTCAGTCTAAAAGGGCTGCAGTCATATGTATGTAATACCCTTGTATTACATGTATGCATGTATGTATGTAATACTCTTTTCATGACAAAATTATAAAGACAGAAGTAGTAGTCACTAGGGCTGAAGAAAAAGGTGGATCTAGAAAGGCTATCAGTGAAACCACAAAATGATAATGTGAGAAAGTTTAGTATTTACTGAAATACTTGTCTACATCTTGGTTGAGATGCTCTAATGTGTAATCTAATATATAAGATTTCTCTTATGTATCTTGCAACTTCATATAAATCTACAATTATTTCAAATTAAAGGTTTAATAAAAACATTTGAAAATTCCAAGATTATGCAAAGAATGGTATTAGCCTGTGATTAGTAACCTGGATAAGATCCTTTTTCAGTCAGAGAGACAACAAAATTAAATATTTACCTAACTTCTGCATGGTTGAGTTGTTTTAAGTATTAAAACAAATAGTTCAAGATCATACTACATTTAATAAGTTGGTAGGCTAGCTCTTCATTAACACTCAATTAAAAGTCAGTCATACATAATGTTTGTAAGAATTAACATTAACATAAGAAATATCTCTGCAAATTGTTAAGGAAAACTTCAAAATCTTAGTGGACAAGTATATAATTGATATGGTGAAGAAGTTAGTAAACAAACAAATGAAATGTTCAAACTAGCATTATATAACACCTAAATTAAAAAGCTCCAAATGCTTTAATTTTGTCACCTTTGAAATCTGTTGAGTTGTATTATTATGTACTCTTTCAGACAATGCTAGTAATTCTTAAGAAATAAATTATCTGAAAAATAACTAGGTAAAGTTAATTGATACAATCCATTTTAAGAGTGGACTAAAACTGCCTATGAAGAATCCTGAAAATATTCATATGGTCTTGACTCATTCTTCTGGAAACAATCCAGTAAATAACACTAAATATACAAATTTTTAAAAATCTGCACAAATCAGCATTTGTTGGCTATATTATATGCTGAAACCATTGCTTTACTATGAGAAAGATACACTAGAGATGGAGAATCTCATTATGTTCTAAAATAGAAAAGAAAAGTAAGGACTGAGTGATCAGCGCTCTGTCCTTGGCATGGGTAACATTCTCAGACCTCACGTGGCCCACAGACCAGGAGAACTAGAATAGAAACAGCCATCAACCAGGCAGGGCAGCTACAATGGGAATGCAGAATGCAGAGCACAATGACTGAGCTAGAGAGAAGACAAAATAACAGGGCAAATTTCAGCCGGTGGAAGTGACTGGGCAGCCACTATGCCAGCAAGATGGCAAAAGTATGTGATCCGGAGGTCTGAGAGATTAAAGGAGGTGACTGTGCAGAGAGTGCGTGTGTATCACCAGGGCAGATGGTTCTTTAAATTGTACCAGCTATTTTGTCAGTTCTCTCCACTCCTCAGGTCCCCACTATTGCCTTCTGCCTCCAACAACAGGGCCTTCATGGAGAACCGTGGTTCTCAGGACACCAGGGGACTTTGTCTGCTGGAAGTAACAGAATGTCAGGGAGGTAGCAAAGATGAGTAGCAGTGACCTGAGGGCGAGTCGGCCTACCTCTCATAAGCAGTCAGGCTTGTCCTCACAGAGAGAAAATGGAAATGGTCACAGACCCAGTAGAGGGCTGGTGAGAAAATGGCTGCCTTTACAGTTTGGCTTCTAACTCCAAACTGAAGCTCATGTCCTGCCCTATGCAAGAAATAAAGTAACAACTTCTCTCCCGGGACCAGGATGAGGTGAACGATGGGGATTCACACCAGCGCTGAGGTGGATGTTCTCTTTATTTAACATTTTGATAAATTAATTCACATATTTTACTTGACTTTATTTTGGATTTTGTTTTAACATATAGCATTAAATTATTTTCTGATGGCTGAGGTTTTTGGAATTCCTTTCAATTGTGTGCCCTTGTTTACTCAGCTAGTAGGAAATTATCAAAGTAAAGCACAGGAGAAGAGAAATGAGAGAAAGTCACAAGACTGGCTATAAGGCAGAGAATGAGAACTCATCTACTGGAGGTGGGACCTCTCTATGAAAGGCTAATTCTGCCTCAGGTTCCTCTGTGTTCATCTGCAAGATAATAGTGAGGATGACCAATTGGTGACTGTTACACAATGGAGGGATTTAGGTTAAAAACTTTACATAGCCATTATCAATGTCCCTTTTTCTCTATGAAATACCCATTAAGAACTTTCTGTGGTACACAGGATACTTAGACTTTGTGTTAAATTTACTTTTCAAGGTCACGAACTTGGCAAGTGCAGGGATGTGGGTGTGGTCCACATCTAATTCACACCCCACTGCCTTAATTCCCAAACAACCTGTCCACACAAAAGAAGAGGACAGGCGCCAACAGAAGTTACAGAGAGTTGGGGTTTAAATAGGAAAGTCTGTATTTGCTTTCTGAGAATGTCTTTCCCTCTTTTTTTGTGTGTACACAGTAAGCACATGTTCCTAAATTGGGAACAAATAAAGCTCATCAGTACTTCAATAATTCACAGGCTACATTTCCTTGTAAAGCAAGGAATGATCCAATTACCCAAGACCACCAGGAAACATATGTAGAACATAAGCAGAATTAAATAGAAAATATTAATGCTTGTTCTTACCCACCCCTCACCAGAAGAGGACTAAACGGATCAATGTAGCCTCAGTCAGGGAAACTATTCCCCAGACCTTCAAAGCCTCTGAGGTTTAGGAACTTACCTCCCCAGACAGTGCAAGACTGAGTCCTGGAAAAGGAAACTGTGGAGAAGACATAAGTTTCTCCTTTCTCTGTGTATACATCCTATGTCTGCGCATAATAGCATTGCTCAGTGAAAGCCAAATGAGATCCCCTGAGGGTGACCAAACGAGGCCAATAACTCATCTCAATCCCCAAAGAAAATTTTTTTTCTTTCTTCTTCAGTCCTTAACCTTAAGGGAGTGCTTCAGTAGAAATGTGAATAATTCTGAATAAGCCTCTCAGAGAACATAGCCCTCCAGTGCCAAAGGGAATAATATTCAAAAAAACATTTGTCAGAAATATCAAAATAACAATAGCAGCTGGTGTCAAAGCATTCTGGTTTTGTAGGAAAGGAGTTTAACTCGTGTCATAATTTAGATTAATCATATTGTTAATTGTTAATATAAAGAGGCTTCCATAATGGAAAAACTTGAGAATTCAGCTTTTGTATTACATCAGTTTGAAACTATTATTTATACAATAATCTGACTAAGAGGTTAGCCACTTATAATTGCTTGTTTTAGTAGTGAATTATAACAGTTTAGTAAATGTTCATTATCATGATGATAACATCAATTTTTATACTTTAATAAGGCAAATGTGCTTTTAAATTAAAAGGTAGACAGGGTTCTATATTTTTTCCTAAATCTTACTAAATAAAAGATTAATATCAACTTCTGACAATCACTTCTCTTTTCAAAAAGATTACTGTAAATGACAGGTTTTCTTCTTACTCTAAAGGAAAGCACTAGAAAAAGATAAGCAAAATTATACACTGTGGGTAGCCCTTAATTCTACCTTATCCCACTCCCCAGTACCTCCAAACGGCGGGAGTAGCAATAAAATTAAATGAAGGCATTTTAAGGTGGTGTTTTATAAACAAAAAGTAAAATTTAGGAAATATTCAGAGTCATCCCCCATTATCAAGTCTTGAAACAACCCCCGCCAAGGAAAGAGGGTGTAAGGAGAGCTCTTCTGCCCTCACAGTGCACTGTCGCGATGAAGTAGGACGCTGTGTGGGAAAGCTGACATGTGGGGACCAAGAAGGATCATCGCCTCGGGAGTCACCGCAAATGGCGCCCTCAGAGTGAGCTGAATGCCTCCTGCAAAGCTGATGGCTGCAGCCCCAGACACGCTGATATCAGGAAATTAAATGTAACAAGCAGAGGTTTTTGAAAACCAAGTTAGTCCTATTTTAGAAACAGCTTGAGCCGCATAATCTAAGCCTAGCAGGCAGAACAAAAAGCTGTCTCACTGATTTCAAATCAGTGGAGAATATTGATCTTTCAGAAATATCAGTGTTTACCTTCACATTGGGCCTTCAGTCACTTTGGATGGCTCAAGTCTGTCCAGTGTGTCCTTTTCTGACCTTGCATCTGGTCTGCATCCCTCCCTGTGCCTAGACCATCTTATTACCCACCGCCAGGCTCACCCAAAACTCGTAACTTCTCTGTCAGCCTATGAATTCAGCCTACCTCAGTCCTTCTTCTGAGCAGCTTAAGGAAAGGAGAGTATGCGGAGGAAGGGGGATATACAAAATGAATTGTTTCAAAGATGGTCAAGTTAAAATTAAAATTTTTTTTGTGTTTGTTGTTTGGTAAATGATAATTTTTTGTGCTTTGTTTTTTAAATACTTACATGGTGTTAGGGGAAGAAATTACCAAAGCATTTACTCACCTGAGTGCAGACAAGCAGGAAATAACATTACACACTAAACAAGTGTCAAACGCAAAGCAGATTCCAGGAGAATTCTTGTAACTGACATTACATACGGTATGCCTGAAAGCCCAAAGCAAGGGCATTATAAGGAAGAAGGAAATTCAAAGGAAAATTGTAAAAGCATTTAAGTACAACTCACCAGAAAGCCCGTCAGTCTAATCCTGTTTATTACTGCTTCATACTTATCTTTTCAACCATCAAGCCCAACTTCTGCCTTAAAACTTTCCCAACCAAATGTTGGCATTGAATCTCATATCCGCTCATCTTGGGATGACTGTTTCAGAACCCACTCGTGTGACCATCCATCACCGGTGCCTCAGTCCAGAGTACAGCCTCTGCTTAGGCAGAGCTTCTCCTGACTGACCTGGCAAGCCCTGAGACTCTGAGCAACTGAATATTGTTGTCGTAACACTTTCTTCTTTATGCTAGTTCTCAAATAATGACACCTGATTCCCCACAGAATTGCTGTTTCCATCAGAAAAAGAGGCGTGTTTTTTTTTTTTTCTCTAGACCACACTCAAGACAAATTGTTCACCCTCCATGGATGCCATATAACAATTGGATGGGGAATTTCCTTGTTTCCTGGAGCTTCTGAAGAAATTAGAGTAGCTGAAACTCTAAGAGGATTTGAAGCACATTAAAATGTATTTCTCTTTTTCGGCACTCAGTTCAAATGGACCAAAAGAAAGAGAACATTTATTTCCATGACTACTTCAGGGAAAGCCTCAAATCCACTGGTTTCTCTAAAGTTTTCTCCTTTGTGTGAGAAACTGTACCGTCTTTCATCAATAAACCCGTAAGGGCTTTAGAGCTCTGCGGTCCTTGTAAGCAATCCCAAAATGATTTCATGTTATTTTCTGGGTTTTGTTCTTCACCTCAGCAGCAATTCAGAATGGATTATAATGAATCCATTTTTGTTTCTGGGTTTCCAATTGCTCCACAAAATATGCTTTTAAAAGAAATCAAAATTATCTCAATCCTACAAAATTGTGTATAGGACTGCAAGAAATATCAAGAGTTCATAACAGTCAATTTCTTGGCCACAAAGTGAAACCACGGTAAAAAATATCCTAGAGGAATAACTGCTTTACTTTCTTATAAAGACCTAAAAAAGGAAATTCTGTATTGTCAGGGTAAATCCAAACATTAACAATCTTTAGTATTGGCAAATGCATTCTGACCCAGTCTTATATTCCAATTAAACATATTATGTTTATTTTATAATAAATAGGTATAGGTGGATATTCATCTTAATTCAATTTTATAATCACTTATTGGGCAACTCATGTGTTCAAGCACTTTAATAAGGACCAAAGATATAAACTTAAAAGACACTGATTCGACCATCAAGGAATTTGAAATCTAGTGACTAAAATAGACATTAGACATGATCATAATGTGTGTTCCAAGAGACTTTAGATAGTACTTAGAATATTTAACTGCTACAGCCTAGGCAAAAACCTATCATATGAGAGCCCTGTGATAGATCTAGAAGAATGTTCTGGAACATTGTTAGCATTGCAACTACAACATTATGAGGAGAACTCAGAAGTATGAGGAACATCAACAGTGACCTGCAAATGGGGGAGCACTCAATTTATTTAACAATTGATATAAGAATAGATTATCATTCAAAATATGAATGAGCCTCATCTAATCAGGTGAAGGCCTGAATGAAACAAAATCTGACCTTCCCTCTTGTAAGATAAAATTCTGCTACAAAGCCTTCCAAAGACCAGCTCTTCCTGCTCCTATAGCACAGTGCCAGCCTTGGACATGAACTGAGCCAAGTGCACTACAGATTTTGAATTTGCTAGCCTCCATAGGATTCACCTAATTCTAATAAATACATAAAATGTATACATATAATATGCATATGTATTCTGGATAATCCTAATAAAATATATTCAACAGTTTAAAATCTGTTTCAGGCCTATTGATTAAATGATTCCCCTGAAAGGGTTTATATACTAAAAATATGCCTTGAACCACTGAGTATTCTTTTTAACCTAAATATATATTTAATGATAGATACTGTGAAACAGAAAATATTCAAATGGTAAAGGGGGTTAGGAATATATAATGTGGGGAAAAACGGGATGGTTTTAAAAAAAAGGAAGCAAAGCTTATGTATGTATGGGGTGGGGGGTGTAGGGTTGGCAGGGGAATGGGAAAAATGAGAATTAGGTCATGCCATGTACTGGTACAAATTTTCAAGGTCGATTGTGATCATGATGTGTATATAAAATGTACCAATAAAATCAATTATACATACATATATATATATATATATATATATATATATTAGAAGTCTAAACTGGCTGAGACAGTGGTAATATTAGCACAGCCTTTTGAATGTACTAAAGAAGTAAGACTTCAAAAATTAGCCTTTCCTAACCTTGGACAGCCCCTCCTCCAGATCACACCCTCCACCCTGTGGCTGCAACTCTTTGTTCAATACAAATACAATTGACAACAATGTCCTGTAAACAAAGCTTATAATGCTCTTTTCTCATATGATTCTTAAGACTCTGTCTTCTTTCAGTGCAAAGTTACAAAACTGTCTGCCCTTGTCCTGTTCCAATAAATTCACTTTCTATATCACTACAAAAACCATCCTCTTCAACCAAATGTATAAAAGCTGAAACTTCTCCTTGTTCACTGCTCTCCCTTTGTGCAGGAGTCCCTTGAACCACACATCTTAAACCTAAAATAAAGCCCTCCTGTTACATAAAATAAAAAGCTCATGTCCCAAAGAAATTGTCCAGTTAGTCATTCTTCACTGTTTTGTAAGTAGCTTGAAATGACACGATAGCATAAAACCATAGTATTTACACTGGGATAAGGGCAAATCATACACCTCTTTGAATATCTTATAAAAGCCTATCATTTACTAGAATGCAAACCTTGTCGAAAATGAAGCTCTGTCTGTCTTGCCATTATTCTATTCCTAGTGCCTAAAAAAGTTACATATAATAGAGATTCAATAATTTTTATAATGAAAGAATGAATGAATTCTCTGTAAAAAGCATGCATAGATACACCTCCACAGATACACACTAAAGACAATTTTGATCATGATATCCTGGTTCCACGAAGTCCCATTTACTGGTCTCAGTTTAAGGAGACTTAGTTTAAAAAAGTTCTAATATCCATAAACTCAACAATATTACTTCATAATTGCTACATCTTTCCCATTTGTGGATCTTGATATTGTACTTTTTAAGAAGACTTGCAAAACAGAGACAGAGAGGCAAGAAAGAAACACAACTAGACAGCCACTCTCAAAAAAACAGTGCACTAAAGAGATGAGGTTCTAGTCTGGTGAGTGTAACTGACAGCATGAGACTGCGCACAATATTTTTTCCAAAGAGATATGTAGAGTTAAATAACTTTTTGATTTCTTATTTTCCAATAGTGAATACAATATAATGGACTTCTATTTCATGAGTTGGTTTCTGAATTATTCCATAGAAAACTGACTGAGAAAAGAATGCAATAAATGTCAAGCCTTGATATGACCATAAAAATTCTTTAAAGTCCAACTTATCAGAGGCCATGAATATAATCTTTAACAGTGCTATAAAATATAGTAAAGACTCCAGTGTTTTAGGTTCAGTGAAACTGCTCAGATCCTAACCACTGCTACTTAACCAAAGCTAGGAAAAGTATAGTCTTCACAGTACTTCTTTGAATTGGGAGAGCATGAAACTGTCTTCAAGATCCATTTGAAACAAGGTCACTGAAGTCCAGAAAAGCATGAGGTGAAAACAATGAAAGCTAAAAATCAAGGCCATTCAGGAGCTTTCAAGGCAGCAGCAATAACCAGCATTTTAGTACACTCAATAGAATGTTTAAATCAGAGGAAAACGAATAGCATGATTTCAGTTTAAAATAAACATATTTCTGACATGCTGACTAAGAAGAAGTGGGTCTTGGCCTCGTGTGCGTATCCTCAGGCCATGGAGCTTTTCATCTGACTAATACCACCAGGAGAATCTATGTTGGTCTTGTCTTCAGTGTCGGTGGCTAACAGGAAAGGATGCCAGCTCTGTAGCGTGCAGCAGCCTACTTCAAGTGACAGAGTGACTGAACAAATCCCCAGTGTCTATGACCTAAACCACAAAACAGGCTGCCCTTCTCAACATCAAGACAATTTGACCACATTTACTTCCCATGCAGAATGCAAAATAAATGTTAGGATGACAAGTCAGGGCTGCCCTTAATACTCTGTTTACTTTAATCTGTTCAAATCAGTCTCTTCCTTGTCCGTAAGAGTCCTCTGATGGAGGAAATTAAATAATGCCATGCCTGCCCTTTAGTCACATATATTGTGGATGAGGTGAACACTACCAACTTAATATATGGTATGAAAGCTTTATTTTTCCTTTGTCATAAGCCATAGAAAATATTTCAGGAAATATGTGCTTCACTGAAATACACGGGATATTTTGACATTTAAGAATCACTATTTTTCCTGTGCAGGAATATGGATAATGTGACCATAAGTATTTTGGCAGTTATACACTCTTTATTTTGAAAACAGTTATCAGGAAATAGAACATATTGTTACTCAGATTCTTTCACTAGTCATTGCTCCTCTTTAAAAGTAAGTTTAAATACAGCTTGTTTCTTTTGATCTCTTCAAAAAAAATTCTTGTACCTCTTCCCAAAAACCTATCTGATATCCTTGACATTGCATCCCTGCAAATCATGAGCCCTGATGTTACTGCACAGTATAGAAAATGGGATATTGGTCATTTCACAGGAAAGCTCACAGTCCACATTCCCTTTTCCAACTTTTATTCTTAGCTGCCCACAAAGGTTTCTCTTCTGCCTTGTCTCGCTTTCTATTTACACCTTTCATCACCAGATGTTATGACTCGACATGGCATTGTATATCATTGCCATGTAGGTGGCATAAAGATTTATGTCCTACTCATGAATGGTTGACAGATTCGATTTTCACTTCACAATGGATGAATGCAAATCACTTTGCCTTAATGTTTCAAAAATGAAGTTAGTATTGCTTGACATTTTTTGGGGGGGTTGAGAAAACTGTTTGGCCTTTGAATATGCACACATATGCACACATGCTGGATGTATGTGAACATTTATGCTCATACATATTTTGTGTATTTGTGATTGGTTGTACATTCTAATGTCTGCCTGCCTTTATATAACCTTGGGCTTTGATTCACTTGTCTTTAGATCAGCATATTAGGCAAATATGCCTGGCTTTATTACTCATCTGCATTGCTTATCTCCGTTGTGTGATTTTTTTTTTCTAGAGCACTACGTTACCAGACCTTCTGATTGATGTACTTGTTATCTTGCATATTGATTTGTAACTGACTTTCTCATTTTTCTTCACAGTTCCATCTTTCACAGACTGGCATCCTTCCCAAACACATAAGATTATATCATTTTATAGATCAGATATTTTGCTCTTTTCAGCCTCGGGCTTCTCTGTACATGAACTACTCTGCTTCATACAATCTGCCAACTTTGACACTTAAAATACATTTTCATTTCTACTTTAAATGTTGCATAGAATTGGCGATGTGCTTCCATGTAGTAGTTTAATTTTACTCTGATATCTAGAAAGTATTGTGAAAGGTTGTAACATCTTTAATGTTATTAGGCAGTTATTTCTGGATGACACAGAAAATCATCATCTCTACCTGATACTAAGATCACTGGAAGCCCCGTATTCCATTAGTGACATATCTTGTGGCTTGGAGATCTATTTTGTTTTGCAATTCAGAATCTCAATTATAAATTATAAATTTAATAAATAAAAAATCAGCATTATCCCAAGCAGGCATAAAGATTCAACCTTGATTTTTCAAGGTATTAAAATCTTCCCTTCAAGTCCAAAACCACCAGAAAAGTGTTAGACAAAAATATTCAGGAGAAACTATGATACGGTTAAAGCTGTTGTCACAACCCTCTTTTTCCAAACTACAGGCTCCATTCAAGACAGGAGGAAGAGACTCAAAATGAAGTGAGTTGAATTTGCCTAAGGAATTTACCATTTTGCATGCAGTCATACATGAGGCAGAATCATTGAGAGTTCCTTAATGTTGATATTCTGGAAGTTGGATGAACTTGTACCTTAATTCCTAGGTCAGGTTTAGGAAGGCCTGTACATTTCCTGTGGAAACTATTTAAGTTTTCTCAATAATCAGGACTAGAAATGCAATGAACTACTTTGCTTCACACAATCTGTCCACTTTGATGCCTCAGATGTATTTCAGTTTCTACTTTAAGTATCACATAGAACAGGCAAGTGTTTCTATGCAGCAGTTTGCTTTTACAGTGCACCTAGCTGCTCTAAGAATTGGAGAGTTAGGATCACCCTTGACACTTCTATAGTAATGGAGTAGAATAGAAGAGAATCTTGAAGCTCTGTGGAACACCTCAAAGGGCTCTGAAAGTGAGCTCCGGTCCAAAGGAGGTCCCACACACTCCTTGGACAGCACAGTTTAGATCCTGCTGTTAGAAGTCAGATAAGAAAGACACTATAAAGCACTACACACAAAGGCACAATGGAAAAGGCACACACATGAACTTCACTCCACCAGAGGATATGAATCTGCTTATGAAAAGAATATACTCTCTCCTCCCTAAAATGATGAACTTGCACTCTCTCCTCACTCTGATTGAGTTTAAACAATTAGTAAAACTGTTCCACTGAAACTGATTGAATGAAGTTTTCTGAACTATGGTGGATGCGCTGTCGGATATTGTGAAGAGGTCTCCTCTGGAAGCAGATCAACTGGGTTCAAATTCTAGTTTTGCATAGGATTTGTAACACTGGCAAAATTATCTTACTAATATGTGTCTGTTTCTTCTTACATAAATTGGTTAAATAATAGTGATCTATTAATATTTCTTTGAGGACTAAATGATCAGACATATGTAGAGTGTTTAGCAAGGTACCTATGGTGAGTGTGATATACATAGTAATGTTATGCATCAGAAGTAATGAGTCCTGAATAGTATGCTTTTCCATATCTGAGTTTATGGCATGTTAAATGCATAAACACTACAATAATAATAACTATTACAGAATTTTAAAGATGAAATTTAGAGATCATTTAATCTAAGACATAATTTAGAAATAAACAAAATATATTTATAAATGTCAAATAATTTTCCCCTAGTAATAAAATTAATAAATCTCTGAATTTGGATAAATTTTGCATTCAGTTATCAATTTTGCACTTAATATCCCAGGTGCTATGCTCCATATTAGGATTGTATTTCAAGAAACATACAGGTCCTAATCTCACAGAGCTTACAAGAAAAATAGAAGAAAAGAAAATGATATGTTGTGATAGAATAAATGTGGAGTTCTCTATCTCTTGGAGTCAAGCCATACTTTTAACAAAATATCTTGAATCTAGGGTCTAAATATGATTACTTTGCCACTAGAGTGACATAGGCAGATTGAAGTTAGGGTTAAAATACTCAAGGACAGAGAGTTATATAAGATTATCCAGAACTGAGAAATAATACAACTTGTTCATGGAAGTGGTATAAATTTAGTATGTTTTAGTAGAGTGCAATAGGAAAAGATTAAACAGCAAGCAATAATAGAATGGGATTTTTGAGTTGTCTTGTAAATTATGGTGAGAATCTGTACTTAAAGACAAAAAACCATCAAAACTTTTAAGCAGATAATCAAAAGTAAAATTTCCAATTTTGAAGAATCTTTCTATATAGAACCAGACAAGAGATTGGTGGAGATAGGAAGACTAGACTCAAAAGACCATTTAGAAAGCTGTATACCCAAGAAAGAAAGGTAAAATTTTGAACTTAATATATTTTGGTGTTTGTAAATGCCATCAGTATTGGAAGGCAGGATAGTATTGGAAAAATATACAGAGATACAAAACCTATTCTTGCCCTCCTATACCATCTTCAGTCTCAGGAAAATATACACAAATACAAAACCTATTCATCCCCTCCTATACCATCTTCAATCTCTGTCAATTACTCATAAATAGAACAAAAGTGCCCTCGAGGAAACCAACTTGTGAGTTTTCCAGAATGGCTGAGACACATTTCAGTGTCTTCCACTTTAGCATTGTGCCCCAGGCCTCCTAGAATGTTGACACAATCTGCTCAGCAGAAATTGACAGGCCAAAAGGTCCAAAGTCCTGACCAGACTTTCCTGAAGAGAGAAAATCCAACCAGTGCCCTAGTAGCCAAGTCCAGAGGGAGAACCTCATTCTAATGGGAATATGTTCTATAGATTTGTGGTCTGAATTCTGAGATACATGCTTTCTCCTCTGTCAGAAAATCTCAGTAAGATTAGTTTAAGACTCAATCTCAGTGAGTAACATTGCCCAGTTTGGTATGGAAAAATAGAATAATAACAACTAACTGCTTTCAACAATCTAATTGTTAGGCTGCTCTTAAGTAAAGGAAAACAGTTAAAATTAGTTGAAATCCTTCTGCCAGTAATTTCTATGCATTGGTCTTGGTTTTCCAAACTACCTCAGAAACATTTATTTGGAAAAAAAAGTAATGAAGTTTTGCCCTTTGAAGCTCTGGAAAGAAGCCCTTGAAATATCTCCTAATTAAATTTTAAAGAAAATACAGAGTCAAGCCTGGACTTCAAAATGTGCACAGCTAATGTAGGACCAATCTTGGATTCAAAACAACGGAGTTCAACAGTGCCTATGCAAGCAGACCACCAAAAATGAATTCATCCTCAAGAACTCAAAAGAACAGACAAGGCCAGAAACACAAAGAAACCAGGACCTTCTCCTTTGCAACCCTACATCTTCCAAGGTCTTTTTTTTTCAAGGATCAGGGTCTCTAGTATCCAGGGCTGGTTGGGCAGTCTTCCTGTGAATGGTACCAGAATGGTGGAGACACAGGGACAGAAGAACTTTCTAGTTTATTCTAGAAGAGCATTGCATTTGTGGCTTAGAACACACAAACATTCATGCCTTTTACTGATCTCCTGAGTCCTCTTTAGGCTCCTGTTCATCACTGCAAAAGATAATTCTGCCTTAGAACTGAGTATCAAAAGAATAAGCCAAGTCAAAGAATTTCATCACCTCTCTCTTCTCCAGAGCATGCAGGTTTGACTTTCCTCTTGGAGGAACATCAAAATCTAACATCTCTCGTATAAACAGGAAAAGACTTACTACCTGAAATCAAAGGACTAAATACTCAACACATCAGAAAAATTGACTGTCAGCCTATGGTGACATTGGCTTAGAAATATCAGTAGGGAGTTCTGACAAAACAAAACCCCTGAATCACAGTCATTACTGGGTTCAGCATTTGGTCCTAAGGAAGTCTTTCTTCCTCTCCCATGTATCCAGGCTTAGCCATCAAGACAAAGGGTTGTAGAGACTGATGCTGGATGGTGAAAGTTCAGAAGCATCTATGATCCTGACCTGTAACAACTCTAAAACTTCTCATTTAGAGGTCAGTTTTATAGCTTCTAGCGAAGAAATAGTGATATTCAAAATGACCCCAGGCTATTAACTGATTAATTGATATACACATGTGATGTGATTACTGCTCCAGCCAAGAGGAAACTGAGAGATGATTAGTTAAGCAAATCTGATAGTGGCTGGATTCACTCTGGGACAGGCAGTCAACCATTTGTAATACTGCCCAGAGTTACACTGTGGCATGAGAGAAAAGTTAAAATAACCTAAAAGAAGTTAAAATAACCAAAAGTCAAAGCATTTTGGGGGAACAGAATATTTGTTATTTCAAGGAGCCATTTTCCTATTGACTGCTTGGATTAAGAAAGAAGACAGGGGCTGGGGAGTTAGCTCAGTGGTTCCGGCGCCTGTCTTGCAAGCGCAAGGACCCGGGTTTGATCCCCCAGTAACCACATACAATAGTGGGCGTGGAGACTCACACTCAGCAGCAATCGGTACCACATATCACACTGCTGAGCGTGGTGGCTCATGCCTGTAATCCCAGTACTCGGGAGGCAGAGGCAGGAGGACTGCTGTGATGAGTTTGAGGCTGAGCTCAGGGCCAGCCTGAACCACAAAAGCGAGACCCTGTTTCAAAAAAACCTAAAAAAAAAAAAAAAAAAGAAAGAAGACAGGTTTTTAACTTATGAAGTCAGAGTTTTAGCCTAGGCATTTATAATGGCTAATGTTAAGCTGTGTGTGTGTGTGTGTGTGTGTGTGTGTGTGTGTGTGTGTGTGTGTGTACACATGTATCCATACACACACACACACACACACATGCTCACACATGGACCACTAACTTTAGAAATAGGCTTTTCTTATAGCTACAAAAGGTTCCTCATTTCTGAAGAAAAGAACATTAAGCTATTTCTTGGTCACCACAGGCAATACCCCGTTAAGTCCAATTTAGTGAAAACACTATGATTAGGTTTAGCAGACAGCTCCGTAGGGTACAATTGCACCCATCATCCTCTCTCCTGAGTGAGAGGATATTTGGTTCCAATATTTCACTCTCCTTTTGCTAAAGAGTGATACTTAACCTTCCCTTTGCCACACAACTCCGTAGAAATCTTCATCAGCATAAGCCAATGTGACTTGACTATGTTATTTGCTTCAGACAATGAAACATTAGTGAACGCAATATGATCAGAGGCTTTAAATATGCTTGCATAACTTGATTTGCTCCTACCACATCTGCCATAATGGGGAGAAAATCACACCCCGAACTGTCAGTCATTCCTAAATCACATATGTGGAGCCGAATAGAACCCAATCTACAATCCAGAATTCATGCCCAGCAGGAGCCCAGCCAGCCCACAGACTCATGAGCCACAACATAAATGTCTATTGTTGTAAACTTGTAATAGCTTATAAATTATTTTAAACTCAGCAGTGTGCTGATTTATTGTTGTAGTAACTAAAATACAGATACTCCAGGATTAAAATTAGCAGTAATGATACAGTGCATGAGGAATCACCCAATTGAAAGATATACTTGCTATACCAAGAGTAGATAGAAATGAACCTCATATTTTCTAAGTAGGCTTCCTAAGAATGAAATAGTCTATTATATTGCCTGCATCTCTCTATTATACATATGCCTCTGATTAGGAGAAATGAGTCAAAATGTGAAAGAAAACAAGGAGAGAAAAAATATCCCATTGTTTTTGCTGTAGGGCCACACACACAAAAAAAATTCTAGACTCTATGCTATTATGAGCTACACTATTTCCTCAAAGCTAGTTAACGTTTGATAAGCACATGACAGCTTACTATAGAAAACGATTTTAATATTTCTATAACATGTGATGATATATACTTTAAAAGTACTTCTTACCTTTTCTAATAATTCACTAAGCCATTTTTTATTTCATTTTATATTTTCCTTTATTGAGTTTATTGGTACATTTTAGGTATACATTTGGATGTCACTCATCATTGAGATTTTGTATCTGTACTCAGTATATATTGATTCCTACTTTTTTCCATTCCCCTGCCCTCCTTTCTATCCCTCACCCTCACATACATAAGCTATAGTTCTATCTTTTCCTTTTTACCATCATTTTTTTCTTTCTGTTCCTTGCTTTTCCTTATCCTCCCCCAGTTCCACTTTCCCTTTGAAAACTTTCTTCTTATTTCACGATACCTATTATACATTTCGAACCTAATTTATACCTTTAGTATCCCACACTAAGGCAACGGTATTTACACATCTAAATCATTTTTATATCGGGAAAATCTAGTGAGTTACTGAATTCACATCTCGTAAATAACCAATATATTTCTTTCAGATAAGCCAGCTATCAGTGAAAAATTATCAAACATCAATTCAATGGTAGAAAACATATTGAATAATTAGGCAATTTAAATATCTGGATCATATGTTAACCCAGCATTTCAAAGTCTGAAATAAAAGGAAAGGATTTATCTGTCTTTACCATCTCTCCAGCCCTCCCCCGCCTAAGGATCCAGAACCATTTTCTGAGACACTGTTGTGAGATCTGCCACTGCCTAACTGAACAAGAGTAAGTCATCACTTCCCTAGCTAACAGGTGTCACTCAGGGCCTCTCAAACCACCTGCCCTTCGGTTCAGACCACTTTCCTGGAACCAGCTTCCAGCCCTTTATGGAATCTGGAAATCTATAATGTTCCTCACTCTTGCCTTCATTTGACCCCATTTTTTGAAGAGGAAAGTTTACCCATTCCCAGAGATACTTATTTTCTTCAGTTCATATTAAAAACCTATTTTCTTTTCAATTTTTTCACAATGAACCTTAATGATTCATTAGTGAAGGAATGAAGGTAAGAATAGTCCTGCCAGTGTTCAACAAAAATAATATAACATTTACATTTCTAAATTAAAATAGTCTGACTCTACATACCCTTCTAGGGGTATTTTAGGTCTCTTAAATAATAAAACAGAAAACAAATATAAAAATAAGCATTTTGATACATGTTTTTCTACCATAGAAATAATTTTCCAGAGGCATCAAATAATATCTTCAATTTTATATAAGTAGTAAATGACCATTCTGATATTGGAACCATGCATTTAAAAAATAATAACCCATAAAAGTAAGTCTAATATCTTATGAGTAAAGAAAATAAGGTCTGGCTATTGTTTCCAGCACTAAATTGAACAGGAGTGGTGAGAGTGGATATCCTTGTCTTATTCATGATCTTAGTGTGAAAGGTTTCAGTTTTCGACTATTTAGAATGGTGATGGTCATTGTTTTCTCATAAGCTGCTTTTATTAGGTTAAGATAAAGCCCAACGATTCCAATTTTCTATAAGGTTTTGATCATGTATGGGTGTTGGATTTTGTCAAATACTTTTTCTGCATCTATTGAGATGACCATATGGTTTTTGTCCTTGAGCCTGCTAATATGGGATATTGTGTTTATTGATTTATGTATGTTGAACTATCCTTGCATGCCAGGGATGAATCAAACTGGTCAGAGTGTATGATTTTCTTGATGATGCTCTGTATTCTGTTTGCCAATATCTAGATTTCATCTCACTCCATAAAGAATGGTTGCTATCTCAAAATTAACTGGCAATAAATGCTGGTGAGGCTGTGGGGAGAAAGGAACACTTCTTCACAATTGGTGGGAGTGTAGACTCGTACAACGTCTGTGGAAATCAGTGTGGAGATTTCTCAAAAAACTTGGATTAGTGATCTCATTTAACCCTGATATTCCCCAGCTAGGCATATTCATAAAAGAATTAAAAGATTCATATCACAGACACATTTGTCCATCCATGTTCATAGCAGCTCAGTTTGTGATAATCTTGGAAACAACCCAAATGCCCATCAACTGGAGACTGGATGAAGAAGATGTGGTTCTTTTATATAATGGAATATTACTCTGCCATGAAGAATGTAAGTTTGAGTCATTTAGACCCAAATGGATGTACTTTAAGATATACTCATAAGTAAAATAAATAGGTCATAGATGTGTAAATACTAAATCTTTTCTTTGGTATGAGAAATTGAAGATATAAATAAGTTCTAGAGTATATTACAGATACTGTGAAATAGAAAATTTTCAAATGGTAAAGGAGGGTAGGGATATATAATATAGGGGATAATATGATGTTTAAAAAAAAGGAAACAAAGCTTATGTAGAGGGTGGGGGTGGGGAGGGAAATGGAAAAAAATGAGAATTAAGTCATGTCATATACTGATATGAATTTTCACAGTTGATTGTGATCATGATGTGTATATAAAATGTACCAATAAAATTAATTATTTTTTTTAAAAAAAAGAAGGCTCAGAGTATAGGTCAACAGCTAGTAAATAAGCTTTCTTGCCACAAAAACAATGAAGGATTTTCCTTAGTTGAATCCTCTTTGATACAGAGTTACATTAATAGGACTTCCCCAAGTTGAGATAATCTCTACTCACCCACTCTGGTGACCATTTGCATTAGAACTGAGGAATCCTTGGGGACATTTGCCATTTGTGTCTTTAAAATGGATGTGTTAGTCACTTTCACATCACTGGGGAAAAATACCTGACACCTACTACTTCAAGGAGATGTTTATTTTGTGTCATTGTTTCAGGACGTTCGGTCTATCGCTGAAGGCTCCTCAGTGTGGTAGGTGGGCATGGTGCAGGAAAGCTGGTCAAATATGGTGACCAGGAGTAGGTGAAAGAAAGGAGAAATGAGGGACATGAAAACAACCCTAGAGGTAATGCCCCATGATTCATCCTTTCTAAATAAACCTTGCTGCCTGACATAACAGCACATTCACCTATGATTAAACCTCTGATGAGATAGCATCTCTACAACTCAGGCACCTCCCCTAATGTCCCATATAAGAACATTTGAGACTGGAATACATATTGGATGGAAGCTATCATAATTCAAGACCTCCACCAGGTCAATGCCATCCTTACTGCATTCTTGCATATCCTGAATGCTTGCTTAGAGCTAAGTCAACACAATGGAGATAAATGCTATGTATGAGTTTGATTACCAGTGTTAATCCAGTAGCACACATCTGGTTGAATGCAGTGTATTTTTTAGAGGTTAGAGAGGCTAATTTTGTCACAGAGCTAGCTTAACACAGAATGTTAATGAAGAGTCCCGTGCCTTTTAATTCAATGTGATCCTCATTACAGTGCTATTATCCAGTTTATTAACCTCAAATGACTTCAAAGTCACAAAAATGCACTTTTACTAAATAAGGTTATGTTTTTATCCACTTCCATTCAACCTTCAAACTTCAGTCAAGCTTTGTAAGAGGACTGTGCAAAACTTTCAATGATAGAACACCACACTCTTTCTTTCTAATCTTCCCTATCGTGGATTTTCCAAGTGAGTCACTGGTCACTTAATTATTTTCTGGATTACATTGTTCTCTACTTGTTTCACACACTGTTACACCTTCCCCAACCATTAGTTAGTGAAGTCTTCAAGCAGGAGTACTATAACATCATTTTCATTTCTTTGTAAACCACCCCGCTCAGCACTGTGCATTTGTAAGAACTAGTAGAGATTTCATTAATAAATGAAACATCAAGATTTCTAAACATATAGTAGATTATGCTCAGACATCCATACTTTAAACAACAAAACAATGTTTTCAGTTAAAAATCTAAAGATATACTATACCTAATTAAATTGAATCCTTGTGAGAAATGTTCCGAAGCAGAAACACTGACCACTAAAAAGAAAGGAATTGACACTACTACTAAACAAATTACTAGGTATATAAAAGAGCCATGAAGTATGGCCCTAATAATTACCAATATCCAAAGTGTATTCATTTTAGCTTGGCTAAGTCTTGTCATATAATAAAGTTCAGAACTGTTTCTTTCCAAAACTATTTCAGCATTTTCCTTTCTAGTTTTTCTTTTATTGTTGTTTGTTTTGAGTTTTGTGGGGTATTTTAAGTGGAACTAAACTAAAGAAGTTCATTTCTGTTCAACAATTTACAACACATGACTTTTCACAGGACCAGTTATCCTTATGTACAATCAGCATTTCAATGTTAGCACATTCTGCACATCTTGTTAAAGCAAGACAACTATTAAAAACACTGATTTTCCATAACATACCTTAAAATAGTATTTTTTTCCTTTAAAATAGAGTAATAGGAGAATTTTTTCTAAATAAGCTAGCATTATATACTGTTAGGTTAAATTTTCAGCTAAGAATAGCTTTTTCTTTTTTCTTTAAAGAATATCTTCACCAGCAGGGTGATTATTATAAGAAAAAAAATGCTATCTAAGTATTCTTATCTGTACCAGATATCCTGGCCCATTTTTCTAATAATTCTTAATAATTTCCAACATTCAGTCTATAGAATCCATTTGTAACCTTAAAAAAAAGTGGCTATAAAAGTGAAATAGCTGTATTTTTGAGGATTCTAATAAAGTTGCACTGAAGTAAAAATGTAATTTAACTTCATTATAAGAAATTACTGAAATTGCCTCAATTTGCTCCTCTAGAGTATTGGAAGAGATGAAGCTTGTACAGTATATCAGTAACCTAAGTTTTCTGATACATTAAATGGAAAAAGATTATTCCCTATAAATGGTTATTTGTGTCAATCACTTGAATAAATGCTAATAGATTGTTCTAGGGGAAATTAATTGAATAAATATAGATAAATAATTTGTTAATGTAAAAATGCAAAACAAAATCAAAGTGCAGTAAAACCACCATTAGAAAGATTAAATGTCTGATCCACCCAACAACTTACAAGAACATTTACAAAAAATATTTCAACAAGAGTTGCACCACAATCACATGATAGACTTGTTAAAAAATGATAGTGACAACTCTTAAGGATAATAGGGAAAATTAAACTTTAAAAAGCAGAAAACTATAAAAACAAGGGAAACATTATCATTCATGGTAGCAACATAAAAAAACTATCTAGAAATAAATTTGACTAAGATGAAAACTTTATATAATGAAAACTAAAATACTAATGAAAGAAATTCAACAGACAACATAAAATGGAAAAATATTCTATACTCATGCAGAAAACTTAGTATTTATAAAATGTCCATACTACTACAGTGATCTGCAGCTTAAGTACAATTCCTATTAAAATCAGAATGATGCAATTTTACAGACATGGAAAAAACAATACAAGATTTACAGAAGAGTAGAACAGAATAGAAAGGACAAAATAAGTCCATATATATTTGATCAGTTGATCTCTGAGCAAGAATACACAATGAGAAAAGGAGTTCTCCAATAAATGGTTTTGGTAAGTTTGATATCTCTATGCAATATGAACTAAAGACTTTAATATAAGACCAGAAATATGAAACTCCTAGAAGATAAGATTAAGAACACTCCTGACATTGGTCTAGGCAGTGGTTTCTTGGATATGTTACCACAATCACAAGCAACAAAAGTGAAAATAGATGAATAAGGTTACATCAATCTAAATAGCTCAAATACTCAACAAAAGAAACAATCCATAGAGTAAAAAGGCAACCTAACCTCAAGAATGGAAGAAGTATTTGCAGACCACATATCCAACACTAAACTAAAATATATGAAGAACTCTTATAAGACAGTGGCAAAAAACCTAATAAGCTATTTTATAATAGACTGGGGATTTGTGTGTACATTTATTCATTAAGTTAGATGAATAGCCAAGACAGGTATATTTTATAATAGTGTATAACTAATCATCATGAAAATACAAATCAAAACCACAACGACATGTTTCAATTTGTCAGGATGGTTGTGATCTAGAAAATAAACACATCAAGACCTGGAGAGCATATAGAGAAATTAGAGCCATTGTGCATATTACTGAATCCATTTTGGAAAACAGAAAGTTTATCCAAAAAAAGGAGGACTAAGCTTATGTATATAGGCAGGCAGGGAGTTGTAGGGAGGGTGGGCAATGGGAAAGCATGAGAATCAAGATGTGTCATGTACAGGTACAGACCTTCAATGTTGAATGTGATTGTAATGTACATATAAAATGTACTGACAAAATCAATTAATTTTAAAAAAGCAGTGATCTATCAACTGCATTTGACTGTTTATTCAGGAACTGAAATCAGAATACTAAAGTGATAATACACCTCTGTTCATTTGAACATCATTTTAATAGGTATGACACAAAAATACTCCACTATCTTATCACTAGATGACTAAATGAAAAAATATGATATATATCTACAGGAATAGTATTCAGCCTTTAAAAATAAGGAAAGTCTGCAATATGCAACAGCAAAGGTAATCTTCAAAGGCATTTTGTGGAACTAATCTCACTCATATGATTCCATATGATCACACTCAATATGGTCAAGTCTGTAGAATCAAAGGATGGAATGGTGTTTTCAGAAAACTGAGAGAAGCAGGAAATGCATTGTCACCAATGAAAGGACACAGAAATTTTCAGTGATGCCAGATGAATATGATCTAAAGACCTGCTGTAGAAATTTTCAGCTGTAACCAATAATAATACATTATATATTTTAAGAATTAGGAGAGTAGGTCTCATATTAAGTCTTCTTACCACAAAAGTTATTGGAATTAAAAAAGTTATTTGAATTAAATTTAATAATTTAAAGCTGTATATAGGTTATATATAAGCGTATAAATGAGTTCCTAAATAAATAATCTTATATAAATCAATGGTTCCTAGAAATGTCATTTATGTTATAAACTAATGAGATAGTTACATATTATAAGTAATTTTGTCCAGTGTTCTCATCATGTTGACTTTTGTACAGTTCAATTAACAGAGGGAAAGAAATGTACACTAAGTCAATGACTACTAAAGTTGTAAAATGAAGTTCCAGACTTAAGACTAAGTATCAGTAATCTTGAAGATACCTGTAAGCAAAACTCTTTGCAACACTGTATTACCACCACCACGGATACAGATATACTTTAAACTCTGCAGTAGGTGGTTAAAATTGAGTAGCTAAATATGAAATACAACACAATTACAAAAACTACATAAAACTAAATATGGCTTAAGTTGTAAAATGAAGTTCCAGACTTAAGACTAAGTATAGCTTAAAACTAAATATGGCTTAAATTGTAAAATGAAGTTCCAGACTTAAGACTAAGTATCAGTAATTTTGAAGATACATGTAAGCAAAACTCTTTGCAACACTATATTACCACCACCACGGACACTAGGTATACTTTAAACTCTGCAGTAGGTGATTAAAATTGAGTAGTTAAATATGAAATACAACACAATTACAAAAACTACGTAAAACTAAATATGGCTTAATGCCATGACTTAGAGGTATTGTCACAGAAGCTACTTAATGTACTATTAAGAAGACAATATACTATGGAGCAGTGAAGTAGATTTTCCTGCCTTTCTAAAAATTTAAGATAAATATGCTTTCAGAAATAAATGAGTAGAAGTACTGGCAGAAAAGTTATCTAATTTTGAAGGAAATAATGAAATACACATGAATATATTCTAGAAAATATGTTTCAGAATAATTTATGTCTACACCTGCTGCAAAACAAAATGCAAATCAGACCCTTTATTTGTCATCCTTGAAAATATATTCCTTTGGTTTAAAAAAAAAATACTGAAATTTTTCTAAAATCCCCAGGTTCCCCAATTTTCAGTGGGCCTCAATACATCATGAAAGAATGAACTTTGAGTATTTCTCTCCTTAATAAATTATTCAGAATACCTCCCAAAAGCCTCCCATATTCAGCGGCAGGACTGCTGGAAGGTGACTGGATCGTGCGGATTAATCTAGTGACAGGTTCCTAGCTGAATACTCCACCAGTTGAGGGCTGGCTGGAGAAAGCAGTTCCTGAGCTCCTGCTGCTCAAAGGTGCAGCTTTCAGCTAGGTGCCTTCGCTCTCCCTGCCTTCTGGCTGCCATGAGTTGAGAGTTTTCCTCTTCCTTCTCCTCCAGCCCTGACGTTTTCACCTGGAAGCCAGCCAGCCATGGATGGAAACCATGAGCCAAAATAAATTTGAGTTGTGTATGTTAGACATTTGGCGCAGCCAAAGGAAAAGCTGGCTAATGAAAACACTTCTAGATACGACCAAAATGAAGTACTACAATTAGATTTATCCTGGCGCCAGAAAAGAGCAAAAAGGCAAAATACACACAGCAGTTTTCAAGACCCAAAGCAATGGTGGACGGTGATCTCTAGGAGATAAAATATAAACGTGGTAAGCCCTCTGCCTAAAACCTTGAGTACATCCAGGTCCTAAAACAAGGAGTTTTTATCACTAAAGAGACAGAACTAAGTGTCCCATGAGGTGTTAAGAGGATACAGGGCAGGTCAGTGGGCAGCGGACAGTGGGCAGGGGACCTGCACGAAGATAACTGCTTGTTGTGTAAGTTCCCTTGAGCATCCGGCACAACATCGATAAGCACGTGAAGAACTGAGAAATGACCTGATGTAGCACAAATCCAGTTTGACGACTGCACTTAAATCTAAGAAGAACGATTCACACGTAGTGAAATCTTTCCATGAAATTGAACTGTCTCAGGAGAAAGCTTATGAATATTCGCGGGAACACAAACAAATGCACACATGAAAATTTAAATGCTTAGCATCTAAAAAGATTACCCGTTTTTAAGCTAAATCAAAATGAAAATGAAGATTTGGGGGATGCAGTTAAAACAGTGCACAGAGGAGAAGTTACAGGTCTGGTCATGTAACTGGGAAGAGGAGCCCCTGGCCTCCAGCACACTTGTGTTTGGAATGCGAGTTATTAGTATCAAGAGGAATACCAGCTGTGCTGAATGTGTCTTTTACACGGAGCGAACACAGTAGTGCAGCAGCGTGCAGACTCTTAGCCAGACTCAGAGATGTTAGTCACCGAACGACATGGAAACTATGTGGGGGGATTTTTCCTTAACTTGCTTCTCTGTCAATCCAGAAAGAGGAGAGAAGAAAATTATGGAAATCAAGATTCTTAAAATGACTTGGGGTGAACACTTTTTACAAAGAGGCTATAAATAATGTCTACACTCCTGTATTGCAAAGCAGTGTTTAGTCACTGAAGACACTGTTCCTGACATTTTATAGGCAGTGATGACTGAGTCAGCAGAAGGCGCATTTTGATTTCAGTTCTTCTTTCTGTATCTCACGAGACAAATTATATTGTTCCTAACAATCCTGGAAAAGATAAACTCCAGTTTCGGGGGAGCAAGACTTTCTCAGCTGTGTGCACTGTGAAGTTGCTGTATTCAGAACACTGTCTGTCACACCATATGCAGAGTTTCAGTAAAGACAGACAAACAATTGAATGAATCAGAATACCTGTGTGGTGCTCCTAATCACTAGCTGCTGAACATTTCCAGGGATGGTCACAAAAAGATGATATTGCCACATTTTTATGCCCACTTTCATTATAAGCTATGTTATATACCTCTTTCCCCTTCAATACTTGTGGTTAAATAACAGGCTCACTCTAGAAAAAAAAATTCCTAGAAAAAATTTACTCACTCTAGAAAATACAAAGCTGCAGCAGTAGTCACTGACAGCAATGAGTGAAATGATTCTCAGTATTTCTCTAGATATGTATGCATATAAATGAATAGGCAGGTAAATTTATATTTGGAATTGTATTAGACATATTTAATAAAAATCATCAAAATTATTTTTCCTTTCCTTCAACCTGTGAAGAAACCTAAGTGAAATAATCCAAATTATTTACCTGCAATTAAATGTCTTTACACAGTCAGTATTAAATCCTACCTAGAGAATCTCCTTAAGCTTACTTAGCTAGCTTTCCTCTCACTGGGATAAATTAACACACGTAACTTAAAGCAGGTTGATTTGGATCACAATTGCAGAAGGCCCAAATGATGGTCAACTGGTTCAAAGGCAGGAATAGCAGGGTGGAGGGGCCCAACAGAGGCAGCTGCTCAACCCCAATCACCAGGAAGCAGAAGACAGCAAGGCCAGTGTCCAGAGCCACGCTTCCAGTGGCCCACTTCCTTCAGCAGCGCTCACCCACCAACACCGAATTCAGCTGCGAAGGCATCAGTGGATGGATCACTGATGAGCACGCCACCAATGTAATCTAGTGATCGCCCAAAGCCCCACTTCTAAGCACAAGAGACCTTTGGGGGACATTTTAGATACCAAATACAACAATTATAAAGTACGGTGAGCTCTACACCTTTATGAATACTGCAGGTGCACAATGTGTCATCTATCTTCAAATACCCCTCAAATGGCCCTGCCTGCATGAGTTAAGAAGACTTGACCCATGAAAGATTTCCATGACCTTACATCCATGGACTTTCCAAAGCATCTGTGGATAAAAAGTAGGAGTTAACATCTGTGAATACAAACAGGTGAAAAGCAGTTTCTCTATCCTTTAAGTGTGATTTAGAACTTCCCTCAACTATGAGCTAAAACAACAATGCATAGAAATGTTAGCATTACCTGAGAGTTTGTCACTTAAAGAAATCACCCATATTTCCATATTACTGTTCTGACAAGTTTAACATTCACGTTCACATGTGCTTTGGTAACTAAGTAGCTTTTCTATTTCTTCAGTATAAATTTGCTTTTAGATACATTCATAGTCATAACTGCACTTCAATGTAATTAACTTTTCTTACACATGTCCATGTTCTATTTTAGGCATTCACTATATACTGAGAAGGCATTGATGAGTGTCAACTGCCTGCAAAGGGTTAAAGAATCATAAAGGTGATAAATCTGTTTTGAGAGCATTTGTTAGTCCCCAGGCCCCAGTTCTCTTTACCCAAATTATAGGAAATAGTTCAGATCTTTTCTTGGCTCTGGAAGAAATCAGTGGAGAGAAAAGACACACTAGTCACAGTGCCCTACCAGACAAATTCAGTGTCTATCATACCCAAGGATACAGTGTCTTTATTCTTGATTAAATAAAATCACCTTCCACAGATGCCAGATCCCCGTATCACTGTTCTTACAGATGGGTTTCTTACCAGTAAACAAATGCAGTTGCCAAGACTTCTGCTTCACCATTCTGGTAACACTGGAGTTATGCTCTAGAAAACAGCAGCCTTCTTAAAGCAAATGGTTGTTCACAGTGGCCTTTTGACTCTGTCCATACGGAATTAAGTATTAAATCAATCAGCTCTGATCGTTCTACTTTGCCTCAGTCAATAATAAGACCACTTATCTCCTGCTGCTTTATATATCTTCGAATGACAATGGCTGTGCTGTGCTATAGTGCTACTTCCATTGCTCCTTAGCTTCTTAGAAAGTGTGGGTGATGGGTGGAATGCACCACAGGTCGCAAAGAGTTTGGACATGTATGTGTCACATTATCTTGTATGAATATATGTGTATACATGGTGGGTTTTAATTTTAGAATTTCTATGATTTTAAATGTACACATACCTTTTTGTGAAAGATGGAAATAGTGACAGTAGTATTCCACTAACAGGAAAATATACCTATTTCTAATATTTATATCAGCTTCAGTTATTTTCAACTGTAAAATTCAGCATACATTCCAGAGCACTGCATAAATATGGCTATATCAAGCAGCAAAATTGCCACCTGTCCTTATCATACTGTGGGAACATGAAAAATGGAAAATACAGTTTCACGCATATTGATACAGAAGTAGCTGATTAGGTCGAGATTTTTATATGAATGAAATGCCCTTGAAATCAGTGGGTGTTTGTTTAAGGAAAATGAAAAGGCATATAGGCATATATTGCCAACAAATGAATTTTTGTTCCTTGCATCACTAGCATTTATTGTTGGGTCTCTTTTAATGACAGCAGGCATGCAACTGCGTGCAGTCTTATAAAATTAAGGAACCAAGAGGATGAAAGGAGAAAAATTCCAGAGATGAGATTAAGAGACTAACCTTGACATACTTTTTTACTAAGTGCACAGGGGCTACTCATATAATATTAATTCTTTCATTTGTGCAATGAAAGGTAATGGTTGTAGTGAGTGTTAATTGTAATAATATGCAAGAAAAGTACCCAGTAAAAGTAGCAGTCCAATAAGCACTAATTATATTATGTCTTCTCTTTTTAAATGCTATCTCAAGACATTAGAAAAGCAGGATGTTCAATACAATATCAGAATAAAAGATCACAAAATAAAATATCCCCAGGCTGTGGAATAGTATAAAATAGATCTCTGAATGGACAAGCTCTAGGGTAAAAGACAAATCATGATCCCAGCTAGATTTGTACAAATTCTAAACATTAAATAACACAGTATTGGTCAAATAAAGCACCAAAAAGACACCACTCTGGTTGACAAACCCATTGCAATTGAGAAGAGGTGCCCAGGGAAAATAAATCCTCAGTGATGGAGGCTTCTGTAACAGGAAAGACACCGAAGGGGTCTCAAGGGCCACATCTCCCAATGCTACTCTGCTGACATCACCATTGTTACCAGGATTTAAATTATTGAACCAACTCAAATCCAGGTGCTGAAGAACTGTTCAGTGTCCACACTGAACGAAGTCCTGCCTCTCTAGGAAACACTGTGAGCTGTGTATTGCTGCTCTGCATGCAGGATAAGCAAAGTAGGAAAAAGTGAGGTACAGGCAACACAGAGCCTTTACTGCTCTTCATGTAGTTATCCACAACCCAGAAGGATGAATGTCTAACAAGTATTAACCTGCACAGCAGGATAAAAATCCAAAGAGGAAAGCTCTCATCTGGATATTGTCAAAGACTCCTTAGTGACAGTATAATTTCTTTTGTTTGCTGGATCAAACATTCCACCTAAAAGAAAATGTTATATGAAATTTATTTCTGGCTTCTTTTTGGCCTGGTGAAGGAAATATAAATCATATGTCCAAGTCACTTATAATTGTTAATGCCACTAACTAGGGAGTTCAGGTATACGAAAAGGTTAAACAGCCTTGATTCATCTACTCTCTGTGGCTGTCATTTTGGGAACACTGAGTTCCTGTAGAAATTCAATTCCTACAATTTAAGCCCATTTCTCAACAGGTCTGATCACTTTTTGTGGGTGGAGTTTTCAAATTTTAGATAGGTGTCCCTCCTCACATCTATGAGTATCTTTCAGGATTCGTGGAAGATAAGAACCAAAAGCTCATGAATATTGATAATATATACGGCATGAGCAGCCTTGGAATTGAGTTGCAGGCTGAGAGTAATAATAATCAGCTGAGAGTACTGACAGTTGGCAAATAATGGGCAAGAGGAACATACAAGTGGGGAGTGAGTCAACTTCATACATAGTCTGTTTGGGAATAGAAAGTCCATGAAGCCAAAAGTAGACCATAACAGCCACAGAAGAGGAAAAGCTATATAGAAAATGTGGCAGTATTTACTAGCAACCTTCAAGACAGCATGACATATGAAAGCAGATTATTTCACTGTTGTCTGTGACAGCCACCAAGTAATAAACCAATTTGGTATGCTTCAAGGAGGAACTCACTGTAAACTACACACCACCCAAATCCTGTCTCAGAAATCAGTGAAGATCCTAGAATCAAATCTCTAGGCACAGGCTGTGCTCAGAGTCAGGTGCTATGCCAGCTTTATGGCCCTGGGGCTCTACCTGTTTTGGAAGAGAATCCCAATCAGCAGATGCAAGGACAGAGGCTGGCATTTGGCACCGTAGACATGGAATATCAAGCAAAAGGCAGAGACTGTCTCACAGGACCCAGTTCAATGGTGAAACTTAATCATACATCAAGATAGGAAGCTGGACACATAAATTATCCAGAGACATCCAGAGCTTTGGTTCCATTGGTACAGAGCTTTCCAGAACTCATGCATGTGTACCAACTCTATACCCTTTACAGTGACTTCTATCTCACCCTTCTACTAGGGGACATCTTATATTAACATTCGTGGCAGGAATATCAGGCTGTCTCCTGCAGGTTCGGCTTCCTTCTCCATTCACAGAACATGGCTGCTGCCAAGAAGCAGATGCCAGGCTGTGGATGCCATTCTTCCATCATCCTGCTTTAAGCTGTGCCCAGTGAGTGGTTCTCCTGGAGCACAGTGACACATGTTACTGTCAGCCAAGTTGCTATAAAGTAAGTGCACCTTCTTCATCCTTTCATTCTCCACTTGTCAGCCAGATGCAGGGAACTGTGCAGCTCTAGAGAAGGCTGAGCTATTTAATAAAGGAATCCTGGTCCCTATCTCATCGTACTGAAGACCCCCACAAGCCAGGAACAGCAGCACCCAGCAAGTATGTGAATGAACTATCAGTTTCTACTATGCAAGGTCAGGGTGAGATACACCCACCACATGTACTGAACAGACCAATGCACTGAAATACATAGTACATAATCAAAATCAGTAAATGAGAAAATCTAGGCAAAGGGAAACTGCAATGACCAAATATCATATTAGTGCACAAAATATCATATTAGTGCACAAAAACATTGCCTATGATTTGTAGTGTTTTTCTTAGGTGCCAAAACAAGATGTTCTAAGAGTTTCTCATAAAGGGAAGCTTAGGATATAATCAGCAACTGTAGAATTATTTAAAACATACATTTTGGTCTCAGGGAGACCAAACTGGGGTTTCAGATTCCAGCCCCACAACCCTCTAGCTGTGCAAACTCAGTTGATATTTAACCTTTCGAAGAACCCATTTTCTCAGCTGAAAAACTACAAAACTGCTTCATAGGATTGTGGTGACAGTCAAATGGGGAATCCATGTAACGTTCTTGAAAAGTACATTCCACCTGGTGCCCAATGATTGTGCTAAATGAAACTGAGCCATGATCATTGTCGCTATGTTTTAAACTGTAAATCTGGCCCTTGGAAATGACAATGAGTTCTGAGTCAGAGTATGACTGAAGTATCAGTACAGAAATCCAGATCCTGATACCACCTGACACCTGCCAGAGATTAGGAAGTAAGGTGCCAATCTGATGTCAAAGCTGGTGCCTGTGTGTGGCATATCAGAAGCTGAGTCTGCTCTGTACAACCCATGTGCATGGCAGGGTTCCAGATCCCACCTGCAGGGGCAGATAAGGCTGTGATGCTCAGCCCCTGCCTTACACAGGACTCATGTGGAACCTGAATAGAACTGAGCCTCTACCTCACAGACATCAGGGCCTGAAGATGGGGGGAATTAGGATAGCCTCTGTCTGATGCCAATGGATCTTCAAAGACCAGAATTTGAAGTCCTTTAACAATGCACTTAATCCGTCCACAAAATTGCAAAATTACATCAAATTATGTTATTTCCTGATCTTTTCATCAGTGCTATGAGCTTGAATTACACTTCCTTTCAAAGAAAATTTAGTATATTAATGACCTCAGAAAAGTCCCATTTATGCCCTGAAATACAGAATGTCCCTTATGAAAATCCCTCCCATTTCTCAGTTTAGAAGAATTAGACAATGAAAACCACACACATATATGTGCCTGCTCACATACATACACATCCAAGGTCCAAGTCTTCCGTCATCCCTCAGAATGTGATTTTGTGCAGCATTTAGCCATCTTCCCTTGAAGAACAAATTATGCTATTCTGAAATAAATGCTAATCTTTCAGTCCACGGAGAAAAGGCAACAAACAGCTAAATATCTGCTCATCACAATGAGCGTAAATGAAGCATGGATTTAAGCTGCTCTTATGTGTACAACCCATGATCTTTATTAGAGTTTACTTTGCATAATTACCTCAGGGAACTAAGCAAAGCCCGGAGCTGCTTCTGAGTCTTGATTCGTTGTGCTGCTGTACCCAGGGAAGGAGATATAAATTGGGAGAGTCTTGCCAGGCTCCTGGATTTCTGAATTATCCCACACAAAGTGAGAATCATAACATCTTGGAATCCTCAGGGTATCTGACAGTGTACTCTGAGCTGAAGGAAAAATCAACAGACTATTTCTCTGCCTTTGAGAAAAACAAAGTGCTGCTGAAGGGACAGTTAAGATTATGACAGTAAGTATTTGCACAGATTTGCTTCCCCCAAAGCCTTTCTAGGGGATGCAGAACAGTGCCCTTAAAAGAGCTGTCATTCGGAAGAGCTACAGCCTGAAAGAGTATGGAAGAAACCAAGGACAAGGAAAAAACCAGCAGCAACGACTCTGTTACAGACTGTCTGGGCTGCTCCGGAGGACGAGAGGAGGGGGAAGGGCTGAGAGGCGCCCAGGCAACAAAGGAAGGAAGTGGAAAAGCCAGCGTTTGAAGAAATGGTGAGTTCAAGACATCAGAAGCTTCCCAAAGTAGAGACTCCAAGGAAACGCCTGCGCAGGACTTAGATGGACGTGAGCCAAAGCTTTCAGTGAAAACGGTCGTGATCCGGAAAGCCCAGTGCTGCTTTCAGCGCAGTGACTCCTCAGATGTCCGAAGCCTCCTGTGTGTGCACCTAAGAGAAGAAAACGTGTGTGACCCCCACAGAGACAAAACACTGCATGCTCATGAAATTATTTGGAGAGTTTTAAATTCAAGAATATCTGGAAGGAGTGGAAGCCATAGGATTGAAAGGAATATCTTAGGAAATGCGGGTTTAAAGTGGTCCTCAAGTGTCCCTTGTGGATAAAACAGAGCTGTCCTCCTCAAATCCGGCTTTAATGTCTAGTAGAAAAGCATATCCAGAATGAATATGTTTGAGGCAGTTAGGAAACCACAGGGTCATCTAATTTAGTTGTTTTAAAATCATTTTATTATGTCCTTCTGTTTTGCATGTCCCAGATAACTGTTTTTTCCACATAATTATTTACTCGGAGCTTTTCATTCAGGTTTTCTGAAATGCACAGTCTAACAAGCATGAGTCAGACCCACACAGCTTATAGTGTGGACCAGGTCTATCTCACAACCATCAATGAACATTTGAATACATCTAGTGTGTGTGTGTGTGGAGAAGGGGGGTAATTGGTGATAAAGTTTGAATATTTGGATTTCAATAGGTAAGCAGGCTTCTCCAGCCTGGTACTTATAGTTGTTCCACAGAAGATAGAACAGATGTTGGATGATTTAACAGATTACTATATATCTCCTTGATCAAAACCAAATCTGTTATTGAAGCAGAAATTAATATTTTGGCCTTATTAGAGAATAAGGCAATCTTGGGAATTCCCTGGAAAGCAGAGAAAATGCATACATGTGCAATAATGACTTTGGCAGAGTGTATGTATTAAATCAACCAACTGCTATGACATGAAGGATTGGGAGAAAATGTTGGCACATGTGAGCATGAGGGAAAGGGAAGGGAGGTTATACCAAAACACATGTTCGTTTCTGTGTGAGGAACTCAGTGAAGGAATAAGTGAATGGATCAATGGGGACAGCTGTTAGAAACTGCAGATGACTTACGCAGACTTAGAACTTACTCACTTGGATTTACAGATGTCTCCCCTGCCCTGAGAGATCAATAATTGGGATTATTGTGGACATCTGCTCCACCCTGCAAGATTTTAAACTAGTAGGACTTGCTTACTCTGATTTAAGGGTATTTGTCTTGCCCTGCAGGATCTTCAACCACAGGCACTATTGCAGGACTGCCCTGTTTTATGCATGCCAGGATTGTGATGTGAAGGCTTGGTACCAAATAAAGGTGCAGCAAGCTCAGGTGATGGCTCTTCTGCTACCCTTTCTGCTTGTTCGGAATTTGGCTTTTTCCTGTTGCTGCTCAGAATAGCAAGAGTCAAATACAGGCTTAGCCTTCTCCTCAAGGTTTCAATTTTGTTGTTTTTTGGTTGTTAATCTTTTAGCTCTGGGACCTATAGGGGACTGGAACTTGAAACGAGGGTTCTGGCTGTGTCCTCGTCCCGTGTCTCCCACAAATATGAGGCTGGGAAAGAGACACACAAGCCTTACTAAGAAAACTCACAACAAACCTGGACACCATGAGGACATAGGAGCATGGAAACAAAAGTCAGATGGACAACATATGACCAGAAAAAGGACAAAGATCTTTACCGACTTTCATGCTTCCCCTAGGCTAGGCTTGCCTAATTTTATTTCCAAAACTTACCCTGAACCAGGGATTTAGCTCAGTGGTTCTGCTGTCTGCCTGGCAAGTGCAAGGTCTTGAGTATGATCTATGCTACCACCAACACAATGCCAGGCATGGTGGCTCATACCTGTAATCCCAGGACTCAGGAGGCAGAGGCAGGAAGATTTCTGTGAGTTTGAGGATATCCTGGGCTACATAGTGGGTTCAGGGCCAACTCAAACTACAAAGTGAGACTCTATCTCAAAAAAAAAAAAAAAAAAAAGAAAAAGAAAAAGAAAGAAAACCTTACATCAATGTAGTGAACAATAGACCTGAATCCATTGTTAAATGATTAAAACAAAGATATACATAGTATATAAGATACACACACACACACACCTATAAATTATCAAATTTGTTAGACAATATTTTCATATCTTTTCTGTTTGTACATGTAACATTATAAATGACTTTAAAAATAATCTTCATTTCCTTCTTTCTGACTATTTTCATTCCCTCAGTAGTGCTTTCTGAAATATTTATATAATATTCAGACTGATTTGAGTAGCTCTTATGAAGTCTGCTAAGATTTCCACATCTGTGAATCAGTGTAATGTGATCAATAGTCCCATCATGCCTTTATCGGTGGTTTCCCATTTGTTAGACTGTAAGATCCAAGATTCAAAACATTTCCATCCCTCTGTGTAAAAAGTGAATTCATCAAGGCTTAGTTAGGGATGTGAGTTCTAACATCGTCTTCATTTATTTTTTAAATCTCACTTTAAAACCATTGTATTCTTCATACTCACACCCTATTTTTCTTTCTTTGTATCTTTTCTTTCTTTTGTCATTTACCCGTGCAAATTGTTTTAAAATATTCTTTGTGTGCTGTCTAATGGTACAAAGGAAAGTTAAATCATATAGTATTGTTAATGCCATTTTGAAAGTTAATAGCTCTTGTTGAGTTTCATTATGACTCTGCATATTCCTCAAAGAAATTTCCTAGCATCCAATCCCCACATCACTGTGACAGTTCATACCTAGGAGCAAATGTCATAGTAAAATCCTGTGCTTTACTCGTGAAAACCAATGTTAGAAACTCTGTGGTTGTCTAGTTGGTCTGACCACTCTAACTAACATACACTGTGCAGCATAATGCCTCTTTATACTTGTATGGCCTAAAATAAGTCTCTGCATTATATTACATTTTTTGATATCTACATTTATGAACACATTGACAGTGAATTATTCTATTTAAATTTGAATGCCTCCCTACAATTTATAACCTTGTGATAAAAGGTACTATTTAAAATTTTAAAGACATCATGAAAACAGACATTAACTGAAGCTCTGTGTCTCCTATCTAAATGAAGGAAAATCTTCCTCTTAAAAAGGAAAGAAAAGCAATGATATAATTTTTTTTCACAAGAATAGTGTTCTGCTACAGTTTTTGAGAGTGAGAATTTCTAAAAGCTTACCTTGAAGGAATACTCACTACAAAAAAGCAAAATTTCACTAACTTAACAGGCTCACAAGCCCACAGAGACATAATTACATTTTCTCTCCTTCAATTTATAATTTCTGCAGACTGTCAAGTTGTTACAAAAGAGCTACAGAGACCTGGCACATCCAAAAAATAGGTCTCCCATTTGATGTCTTCCAATTTGCTTTTCCTTTCCAACAACAGAAAGCCCAGTGTAAGCCAATAAAGCTGATGCCAGTTCTCTTTGGATAAAAATCTGGATTACCCTATATCTTCAGTATAACTCAACACTTAAGAAACTTTGTAACCATTCAAAATTAAACCAATTAAAATTTCTGCTATAGACCATTTCAGTTAAAGACCTGTGAAGCATATTGGTTAATGAACAATATGAGTTTCCTCTTAGAATTAGGCAAAATTCCTTGTCAGCTAAAGAAATGGTGCAGTACATTGCATGTTCTTGTACCAAAAAATTATTCTTTTCTCTGGAAACAAAAATCTTGTTCATTAACCTCATTAGCCAGGAAAAGATGAAAATAATTTTTTCCAGCTAGATTATGATATTCCATTGTCTTTTTACCAACAGTACTCAAAAAAACAAAGAGGAGCAGATGAAATTATTCTCTTACTAAGTTGAGGCAGTGTGAACCGTTTATTTTTTAGTTATGAAAGCTTATGGAGTTCCAGATGCTTCAGTACCTTCAACTGTAAAATAAAATTAATACATTAAGGGTACAACCAGTTATGTCTTTAAAAAATATAAGTTAGACACATTCCAACAGAACATTCAGAGAGATCAGGTACTAAGAAGTGAATAGGAGAGATCAAACTGTACAGTCTCTTTTGTAAACGTGAGTAATCCTTAATTCCACAGGAAGAGAGTGCTTACAATTAGAATTTTTAAAACCATGGTATTTGGACACTGGAACAAATCTCCAGAACATTTCCTATCTTACTTGGGGCTGGTGTGTATTAAGGCTACTAGGAGGAGGAGGAGGAGGAAGAGGAGGAGGGGGAGGAGAAGGAGGAGGAGGAAGAGAAGGAGCAGGGGGAGGAGAAGGAGGAGGAGAAAAAGAAGAAGAAGAAGAGATTAACTTAATGAACTTCCTTATGTTATTAAAGCCACCTTAAAGTCAAGTAAAGAAATCATCAACTTTGTTAGAACTATTAAAAACCCATGTTAGTTGATTCAGTCTTAAGCCATAAACAATGGATCCTTCTACCCTGCTTCAAGATTAAGGATATATCAAACTTAACTCATGCTCTTATCATATAAAACTGAAATTCATAAGAAGTTCAAGCTGCCACTTCCCTGGGTGTGTTTAATTCTGAACATCACTGATGACTGATATAAAGCCATTGTGGAAGAAACAAGAGATATGTTAAAATTACACAGTCTAGCAGGAAACTATAATAATAGATTCAAGACTTAAATTTCACTGTCAAGATTCATTAAATTATAAAGGAAATGAATATTAAACTTAGTAATTATGATAAAAGTAACAAGGTAAATGCCTTGTGCTAAAGCAAGATAAAAATTATACATCATTTTATAGAATGAATAAAAAAGGCATGAATATATTCTTCAATCATTTCCTGGGTAATTAACAAATCTAATGGAAACTTTTCACCTTCTAGGCACTGATAGGAATAGCCAGTAATATAGTAGAAATTGATAAAAATGTGCACATATCTCTCTTGAACTCATGAAAAGATCCCTTCCTGTGCTGCACTTAGCCACACCTGCACACACAGATGGTAAATTGCCACCAGGAGCTCAGTTTGGAAATAAAGGAAAAGTGAAAACCTTCTTTTAAAGTATCTTGTTTAAATGTTTTAGAACATAAAAAGCCTTACATACAGAAAAAAAAAAAAACTTTTTTTTTCTGGTCAATCTTTTTTCTCACTATAATTCTACACATAGTGGAAATTTTTTTTAAAAAGTAGAATTTTCAGAAAAGTAGGAAGAAGTTATGAAGTTAAGATCTCTCTCATATATCTACATTCAACTAACATTTTAGTGCATTTTTTTTTCAGCTTTGGGTAGAACCTAGTTTTTCATTTGTTTTTATTATTCACATCATACAGAGAACAATCCAAATTAAATTCAAACATGGTCTGTAATGATTCAGGCTTTCTGAACCTGAAGAATAACACATCAGAGGTTTAAAAATTACTATACATCTATTATAAGTAACACAATTTGGGGTAAAGAAAGAAAATATGAAACTAAGGAAATCAGTAGGCAATTCCAAATAGACGTTCGGAAAATATCGTAAGCCACATAAGCTTGATAGGAGTAGATGTGTACTTTCCCAATATGGCCCTAATTTCCCAAGGAAACTTATCCAGCAGCAAACCTTCTTCCTTTATATCCCTTCTCATTCCAACCAGGCTGCAAATCAATTGATTGTTGTCACCCGTATGTAGGATACGGATTCCATCATCCCTGATTTAAATCCTAACCGCTCTCCTTTAATCCACATTCACACACCCTAAACCAGCCAGTTTGAAAACTTCCTACCTATGACCTTTTGAGGCTTTGAAGGGACATCTAGATACATAACAGACCTCTTCCATTATTGAAGGGGTATTGACTTGTCTTTTCTTTCTTTCTTTCTTTCTTTCTTTTTTTTTTTTTTTAGGTTTTTTGTTTGTTTGTTTGTTTGTTTTTTAGACAGGGTCTCACTTTGTAGTTGAGGCTGGCCCTGAGCTCAGCCTCGAATTCACGTCACAGCAATCCTCCCGAGTGCTGGAATTACAGGTGTGAGCCACCACGCCCGGCATTGTGGTATGTGGTACTGATTGCTGCTGGGTGTGGGTCTCCACACCCAGTATGGTATGTGGTTACCGGAGATTGAACCTGGATCCTTGCACTTACAGGACAGTCGCCGGAACCACTGAGCTAACTCCCTGGCCCGCTGACTTGTCGTTTCTTGAAATGTATTGATAGAGACAGGGAAGGAGGAGCAGAGAGAGGGGTTTTCATGTTTCTTAATGACAAAGATCCATTCTGGAAAATGTGTAATTAGGCAATTTTGTTATTGTGTTAACAGCATACAATGTACTTATATAAGCCTAGATGGTACATACTATAATACTCCTGTAAGATATAGCTATTCACTCTTAGGCTACAAATCTGTTTATTATGTCTTTGCACTGAAGATATAGGCAATTCTAACAAAATAGTAAGTATGCATGCATCTAACAATATCTAAACAGATTTGTTTCCACCAGCAATGCCAAAAACACATGAGTAATGCACTGCACTAAGACATTAAAATAGGAATTTCTCAGCTGCACTTCTGTCTTATAGGACAGTCTGCCAATGACCAAAATGTTGTTATGTAATGTGCGGCCCTATCTTCAAGCTACAGATTATGCTCTCCCTGCCCACAATGGTGTTGCAGCACCAACAAATGAGAATTTAGAGAATGTCCTATGCCCTTCATGTTATTCCAGTTGCTTCTGAGAAAGAAAGATTTACTTAGAAAAAGCCGTAGATAAGCTCAGATCTACAGGATTAATTGGTCATCCTCTGTCAACTCAAAACAGTGGCCTGGTGCAGTACAGGACTGACCTACTGAAGATCCTGTTACATAGCCAGCTAAGTTATTCTGCGGGCCAGAGACTGCAAGAGGTTGAGTTCTCAGGAAGATGACAGATTTGCATGCAGGAAGTCTTGCATTTAGCTCCTGTGGAAGAGACAGAAAGAATGGGGACTGAATTCATCAGAATGTGAACTATTATGGAGGCCCAGGGGGGGCCTTGGCTAAGTGTGAGCTGCCCAGGGCAGGACAAAAGGACTAGGCCTTTCTACCCCAATGTTAAGTGCCACTGAATGCAGTTGGTCCTGAAAGGAGGATGTGACCTTGGGGAAGTAGATTTCCTTAGCGAAGGCAACCCTCAAAAAGGTGCTGAGACTGAAAGGCTCTTTGCTCATAGTGCTCCTAGCACCTGGGACTATGAGTGAGCATCTAGGACATACATCACGATGTCCACCATAAATGCTGTCCTAAAAGATGCAGCGTACCTTAGTCAGCAGAGAAGCCGTGGTTTCTGGAAATCAGATGATGGAAACAGAAATGACTATCTTTGCTTTTTTCACTTACAACCTATCTGTAAAATATTTGTTTCTCCATCTCACCATCTCTGTTGTGATGGTGCTTTAGTGGTCTTGGTTCCTGAGAAAGGAATGCTTCTGCCAGGAAACAAAAAGTTTTGCTAACTAGAGGCTAAGTTTGCTCCCTAGCCACACTTCATTCTTCATGCCACTGAGCTGGCAGAGAAGTAAGCTACTGTGCTTTAAGTGATAATTGATCTTGGCAATTGAAGGGAAAGTTTGCTTCTAACATTGAATGGAGAGAAGAATATTTGGGATGCATTAAGTGAAATTTATTGGGACACTCCAATAAACCCAGAGATGAAAAATTATTAACTGCACCAATTTCTTAGGAATTAATATTATCTAAAATTTGCAAGCTAAAGAATCCCAAACAGCTGAGGTGCTGACAAAGGTGAATCATATATGGCATGAATACTACAAGAATAAAAGAATAAACATGAAGTGCAGCTACCTGGCCAAATCCAGATACAAAGCTATAAAGATTTATTTCTGTATACATGCATATTAATTCATTATTTCACCTTTCTATATCTGTTATATATGTTCATAGTGCTAAAATTTGTACATCAATATTTAAATTACAAAATATTGAAGGGAATTATATTTAATTTACAAAACTGACAAATATCATGCAGGCATGAATATAGCTAGAACGTAGCCTTGCTATATGTAAAGCACTTGAAAAGGATTGGGTCTATTTATAGATGGTTATCTTGTTGAGCATTATGCTCACAGACATATGGAAATGGAAATCTACATGTGTCAAAAACTAATGACATATTGACTTTCTGAGGTATACTGAACTCACACAACTTACACCATTGTTAATAACTGAAAGGAACCTACATCATACATTCTCCTCTATGTTCCACTTGTCATTAACTTCCATGTTTAATATTCTCAGTATAAAAGAGAAAAAAGGTGTAGTAAATAGAACCATTTCTTCCAGCAAAACATACAGACAGTGATGCAGTCACCTAATGAGCACAAGAAGTACATACCATCACTGGACTTACCCAGCTAAGAGTCACTCACAAGGAAGCAATCATCTACCAAGACTCTTGCTATAAGCCCACAAACACTCATTATACTCTCTCCAAAAAAAAGAAAAGAGAAAAAGGAGCCATATAGCCATTTATAATTTTTAATATACAAACAAATAGAAATAGAAGGGAAAACTGAAATAGAAGACCTCTGAAGGCTCCCTGACTCTCTCATGACACAGCAAGGGGCCAAAGGGAAAAAAGAAAATAAATACCAGGTAGCAAAAATATATGAAAAGTTTTTTGGAAAGAATGAAGAAAAGAGATGAGTTCAAAGAGGAAATAAACCAAGAGTTCACAACAACCACACTCAATATATTCACAGTAAATTTGGGGGAAATAGGTAAAAAAGTAATTGGATGAGCTAACCAAAACTGTTCAAAATTTGAATGACAGATTCAAGAAGGATATGGAATCCTCAAAAAGATCTCAGGCAGAAATGCCTGTAATTTAAAAATAACATAGGAATCATACATTTCAGAAATAACCAATGGGAAGACAATGTCTGATGTTGAGAACAAAATAGTGAATTATGATGAAAGGCACCCAGAAGCCAAAAATAAATAAATAAATAAATAAATAAATAAATAAGAGAACAAAACAAGACTATCCACATCTATAAGATGATAGCAGCAACGACAAAGCCAGAGGCAAATCAAGATTAGGGAAAAACTTGAAGATTGCACAGATATATTCACTAATTGCCTACAGAAATTATGGAAGAAAATGTCCAACATATAAGAAAATAATTTAAAACACAAGTAAGCTAAGCTTATAGAATACTGAAAAATTATGATGACAGGAATTCACTAAAAAAAACCTTCATTGAATTCACAAATATTTAGCAATAAAATAGGATTTTAAAGGCAGCCAGAGGAAAACAAAATGTCACATATAAAGGCAAACTAATTAAAATCACAGCCAACTTCTCAGCACAAAACCTGAGGGTCAGAAGAGCTTGGAGTAATGTATTTCAAGTCCTAAGACTGAATAACTTCTAACCAAGATTAATTTACCCAGAAAAGTTACCCTTGAAAACAGAAGAAATAAGGTATGTCCATGAAAAAGACCAGCTTAAAAGATACATGAATGCTAAATGAGCTCTAGAGAAAATACTCAAAAATATTATCCACAGAAACAACAAATTGAACTAAGCTAAAAACAAAAAAGAAACTAGCAAGTTCAATAGATAAATAGCAACCAAAAATTAAAAAAAAAAGAAAAAACAAATAATACACCAGATTAAGAAGACAACGATAGTAAATAACCAACACATCTTGGCAATATCTCTCATTATTAATGCCTTAATTCTCCAATCAGATACTGACTGGCAAATTGGATCAAAAAACAGAATTCAAAAATCTGCTGCATTCAAGAAATTCATCTAATCCAAAATGTTATTCACAGACTAAAAATAAATGGATGGAAGATAACATTTCATGCTCCAGGATCCCCAAAACAATCAGGAGTAGCAATTCTAATATCAAACATGGGAAACCTCAAGTTAAAACGGATTGGTAGAGAAAAACAAGGTCACTGTACACTAGTTAAAGGAATAATCAAAAGTGAAAGATAACACTGATAAACTTATATGCACCAAATACTGGAGCACCTACCTTCATAAAGAAATACCTGCTGAAATTAAAAGATCAAATAAACACTAACACAATCATAATACAGGATTTTAGAATCCCACTTTTGCAAAAAAGATAGGTCAAATAAACAAAAAAATCAATAAAGAATTTCAGAATGGAACCACATCCTGGAATATATGGCCTTAATAGATATATAAATAATAATCCAACCCTCTACAAGAGAAAATACATTTTTTTCAGCAGCACACGACACTTTTTCCAAAATAAATCACACACTAGTGCACAAAACCTGCTTAAGAAAGTAAAAAAGAATAATACTCTGTTTTTTTTTTTTAAATCACACTTTTATCATCTGTAAAGGTTATTGTATTGGAGAGCTTGCAGACCCCGGCAAAATTGGGAAAGGATTCAGATGTCCTTAAACATGACCTCAGTGGGGAAAATTCCCCAGGCAAACTTGGGAAAGGACTTAGGTGTTCTTGAATGTGTACTCAGTGGGGGGAAAATGACCCCTCCTCCTCTGACTATACATATGCAAAACAGTCACACACCGACTTCCGGGAGGGACTGGTCCCCACTCCAGAGAATCCGGAAGTGACTAGCAACTGCCTGCCATTTTTTCTGGAGAGGCTGCATAAGAGGAAAAGGAACACAAGGTGCGAGTGCGCTAGACGGAACCCTACTCTGAGGATGAGCTGCAGCCCTCCACGCTATTTTTTACCTGTGGTTGCAACATATGGGTGGTGCTGTTTGCTAGAGTGAGGACAAGCTAGACCCTCCGCGCTGTAATCTGTCTGACCTTATGGTGTTGTTTTGCTGCAGTGGTAATTGTATCCTGAAACTGTTCTTTCTACAATTTTTACATATATATATATGAAAATTGTATATACAATATACATATATTTCATATATGTATATATATATGAAAATTCTCATTTCTGGCGTGTTTCGGTTTCATTTTGCTGTATTGAACCTCAGTTTCTAAGTAAAGATACAACCATTCAGCAAGTTTTTTTTTTTTCCTTACTGAAACATATACTCTCCAGTTAATGGACTTTTGAGCTATTTCCAAGATTTAGCTATTACAAATCATGCCACTCTTAACATGAGTGTGCATATGTTCCTGTGATAAGATGCTTTTACTTCTTTCATGAATATATCCAGCAGGGAAATAGCTGCATCAATTGGGACCTCTAATCCTAGTTTTTCTGGAGAATCTTCACCCTGATCTCCACAGTGGTTGCACAGTCTACATTCCCACCAATAGCGGAGAAGGGTTCCTTTCTCCTCACATCCCTGCCAGCATGTTATTAATTTATTTCTTGATAGCAGCCATTCTTTATAGAATGAGATAAAATCTCAGTGTTGTTTTCATCCACATCTCTTGAATGACTAATGGTACTAAACATTTCTTCATATGTCTATTTGCTGCTTTTACTTCTTTACCTAAAAAGGTCTGTTTATTTCAGTAGCCCATTTTTAAATTCAGTCTTTCATTTGGGTAGTCTGCTCTTTTTAAGTTCTTCATATATTCCAGACAATAGTCCTTTGTCTGAGGAATAGCAGATAAAATTTTTCCCACACTGTAGCCTGTCTTTTTGCTCAGTTGGTGGTTCTTTTCCTATACAGAAACTTTTTAATATGATGAGATCCCAGTTGTTGATTTTTTTGTGCTAGTTCCTATGCTAGTGATGATTTGTTCATAAAATTTCTCCCTATTCCAGTGTCCCCAAGAGTTCTACCTAACCTGTCTTCCAACAGGTTTATAAAGAATGATAAATTAGAGACATTTATAGCTATATGGATGAACACTGAGCCTGTACTCATAAATAAAATAAATAGAACACACATGTGTAAATACCATATCATTTATCTAGTACTATCTTTTCTCTGTACATGAGGTCTAAAATATATAACAGGTATTGTGAAACAGGAAGAAAATCTTCAAAGGGGAAGAGGAACTGAGGGGGGCAACAAGAGAAAGTAAAAAAGAAAAAGAAAAAAATCTGAAGGTAAAAAGGGAAAAATTGAAAAAAAAATACACATAGAGAGAGGGTGAAGGGACTAGAGGGAGGAAGGGGAATGGGAAAAGAATAAGAACATATATCATATACAGGTACAAATTATCATCGATGAATGTGAAAATAGGGTTTACTTAAAATGTATTAATAAACAGTTCAAGTTAAAAAAATAAAAACTAAAGGGCAAGTATAACATAAAAAGGAAAACGCAAAAGAATTAAAAACATACCATGCATACTGTCAGATCATTGTACAGTGAAAATAGAGACCAACAGCAGAAGAAATCTCAGAAAATGCAAAGGCTTCTGCAAAGTTAATAACGTTCTCTTAAACAGCCAATAGGTAACAATGAATATATAACTCAACAAAACTTCTGGACACTCTGAATGCAGTCCTAAAAGGAAAATAGACTGCAATCAATGCACACATGAGAAAAACAAAATAATCCCAAATAACCTTAAGCGATATCATAATGTACTTAAGAAATAACAACAAAAAACTGACAGAAATAAGTAAAATGAGAGCAGAAATCAATGAAATTGAGATCATTGTACAGTGAAAAACTGTCTAAAATCTATTGAAAACTTTTTTAAAAACTGTTAAAAATCTACAAATAGAAGCACTAGTTCTTCAAAAGAATAAATAAAAGGCTCTGGCTTCTGCACTGCTACAGCTCAGTTTGTGATTGCTACATCTTGGAAACAACCCAAGTGTCCATCAACTGGAGACTGGATTAAAAAAAAAAAACTGTGGTTCTTCTACAGAATGGAGTATTACTCTGCCATAAAAAATGATAAGTTTGAATCATTTCTATTTAAATGGACATACCTTGAGGATATCCTCATAAATGAAAAAAATAAGTCACAGATAGGTAAATATCGCATCTTTTCTCTGGTATGAGAAAATAAAGATGTAAGTGAGTCCTAGAATGGTATGTTATATATTGTGAAATAGAAAATACTCAAAGTAAAATAGGGTGAAGGGGAAAAATAATGATATTATAACAAAAAAGAAAGGAAACAAATGTATGTATATAGGGGGGTGGTAGGGTGGGTAGGGCTATGGAAAAAAAATGAGAATTAATTTTGTGTCTTATACTGGTACAAATCTCCATTATGGAGAGCAATCATGATGTGTATATGTAATGTACCAATAAATATTTCAAATTTAAAAAGTAAATAAATAAATAAAAGAAGTAATCCCTTAGCCAAACTCAAGATGAAGAGAAAAAACTTACATCAATGCAATTAGAAATGAAAACAGGTGAAATCAGAACATTGTGGAAATCCAGAAAATACAGTGGTGCCTTGAATATGAACTCAATTCATTCATGAGGGCTAATTGTAACTCAGGTTGGTCTGTTGAGGGCTCATTCTCCTCTACAGAGCCTTCAAAGTCTCTCATCTGTATACAGGTCAATCTCAGTATCCTTAGGGATAAATGGCCCAGGATTTCTAATTAATCCTACATAGGAAATGATGTTGTGATGTTCTTTCGAAGATTTTTAAAGGATTAAATCTGAATTTGAGACTGTCTAGAAACAAAAATGGCCAGCATTCAGGTCACAATTCAAAACTTTGGACATAAGTTAAATTAAAAATTTCAGTAGCAACCCAAGTTGTTTACGTCAGGCCAGTTACAATTCAAGTGTCCACAGTGCTAACTACTTTGAAAAATTATATTCTAAGTTATCAAATTTTGAAGAAATGGAAAGATTCCTAGACATATAAAGACTACCAAAACTAACCCAGAAAGACATAAATTTGCTCAGCAACTAAATAACAAACAAAGAAATTGAGTTAGTAATAAAAAAATCTACAAAGAAAAGCCCAGAATACAACAGATTCACCCCTGAATTCTGTAAAACCTTTAGGGATATTACACCACTTCAAGCTTTTTAAAGATACTGAAAGAGATGGAGTGCTCCCAAATTCACTGATGGATGCCAGTGTCTTCTTGACTCCTAAACTAAATAAAGACTCAACAAAATAGAAAAGTACAGACAAACCTCATTGATACATAGATACAAAATTTCTCAGCAAAATATTAGCAAATAGAATGCATCACGCTATTGAAAGAAATCACAATCATGAGTAAATAGGTTTCATCCCAGAAATGCAAAGATGACCCAACATATACAAGTCAATAAATGTAAATATAACATAACCAGGAGCAAGGTCCACAGAAGAGCTTCACAGTTCCAGTGCCTCACCATCAACATTTACCCCAATTTAGACCCTATGTGAGCCTGAATGGCTGTCCTCACCATAGTCTACCTTGGAAAACTGCCAAGGTTCAGTTTGTAAAGTTGCCAGTATAAGGGTTAGAATTTTACAGAGTTGGCCAAGAGAGAGGCATCCTGGTAGTCAGTGAGCTGATTTTCCAGGACGACAAATCCCCTCTGTCCCCTGCTTTGTCTTAAGGGCGCTCTTGAGAGAAGAGTCTCAGAGAGGTGGTCGGGTGAAACTGGAAGCAGAGGATGAAAGTAACAACAGGTCCTGACAATCTCGCTTCATCCTTGTGTCTTGTTTTATAGTTTTCTGAGTACTTTCTTTTATATTATCAAATTTGACTATTTTGAAAGGGAAGTAAAGATTAGGGAGCTCCAGCATTAGAGCACACAGAGTTGCAGGTGAGGGAGTAGGAAGGGAGAGCTCTTTCTCCTCCCACCGAGGGCTTTCCAGTGGGCCACCCGGCTATACTTCCTTTATCACTGAACTCATCTCCACTATATTGCAAATGACCATTGAGAGCCTTCCAGAGCAGACACTTCTGTCCTTAATGGTTCCATCAGCTTTAGAAGGGTCATTTCAGCCCTCCTCTAACCCAAGGTGACAATAGCACTACAGTGGAGCATTAGTAGATTTGACCTCTGCCTTAACAAGTTTTTCAAATCCAGGGCATCTGCAATGCCATGGTCCTAGGGACTCCGATGCATTAGCCATATGCTGTATCAAGCTCCATGCCAGGACCTTCGTGCACATCATTTTCAGAAATTATTCCACCATTGTGAGAGAGAAGTTTCCTGAATCGACATCACTCAAGATGATTCATGTCTCAAGAGGATTCTTGTCTCACTTACCATGAACTCATAAAACTCCATGTGTAACCAAAATTCTGTGAAGATTTGTCCACCGTGCATTCATTTGTCATCTTGAAACCACATGCAGAAGGTTCTAAACTGGGTAGACAGTACTGTTGTTTAAGAACAAATAGTGGAACGATTTCCTCAAGCTCTGTTCTGTTGGATCAAAGACTCAAAGGTCCAAGTTGATCTCGAATCTGTGCTTTTTTTGTTCGTGTCAGTCTTGCTATCTCACTGTGTAGTAAGCCATCATATTTTTAAAGATTCATCTCACAGTTTTATAATAATGAATGTCAATTTCTTCAGATTATCAGTTTGGGAATATTTCAACTAAAATGCCCAAACTAAGCTTTAAGAAATAAAAATAATAATTTAGAGTACAATTTAAAAACAAAAGCCCAAATGTAAATGTATTATATATATATATATGTGTATATACATATATATGTATATACATATATATATATATTTATATATATATGTATATACATATATATGTATATATATGTATATATACACATATATGTGTATATATACACATATGTGTGTGTGTGTGTACATGTGGATATTGGATATATATGGTAAACTCTGTGAAAATGCATAAAAGCACAAGAACACTGAAAAAAACCCCACATGATCATACCAATAGATGCAGAAAAGGCTTTCAATAAAATCCAGCATCACTTCATGATTAAAAACTCTGAGGAAAACAGGTATAGAAGGTCCATACATTAATACAATAAATGATACTTATAAAAAACCAATAACAAACAACATACTAAATGAGAAAAAAACTAAAAGCATTCCTCCTAAAATTAAAAGTAAGACACTTCTATTCAATATAGTACTTGAAACATTAGCCACAACAATTAGACAAGAGAAAAAAATATATAAGAGGTACATATATAAAAAGAACTGCATCATTATTTGCAGGTGACATGATACTTTATATAGAAGACTCAAAGAACTCCATCAAAAAACTCCTAAAAGTCAAAATCACTTCAACAAAGCAGCAGGATACAAGATGAACACACAAAAATCATTAGTATTTGTGTACACCAACAAGGAACAGGATGAGAAGGATATTATAAAAATAATACATTCACAGCAGGTTCAAGAAAAATCAAATATCTAGGAATTAATCTAATTGAGGAAGTAGAAAACCTAAAAAAAATAATAAAAACCTACAGTATCCTCAAAGAGGACATCAGAGAATTGAAAGATGTCCCTTCCTTCTGTAGAGGCAGAACTAATATCATCACAATAGTCATACTTCCAAAGCTGTTATACAGATTCACTGAAGTCCCTATGAAAATACCAACATATTTTATAGATCTAGAGAAAAAAATCCTAAGATCATATGGAGCCAGAAAAGATCCTGAATAATAAAAGAAAAGTTTGGAAATAATAGCAAAGCAGGCTGCAGACGTGGTCTTTTCTTAAAGGAGTTTTCCTCGTTATCACAGGAAGCATAAGATGCTTTATTAATCTCTACCACCTGAAACATTCATTTCCATTATTAGCTTTGGTTAAATAATTGCTTATGTAATTATTTTACTCAATTCCAGAACTGTAAGCTCCATGAAGGCAGGACTATGATGATTTTGTTTGTCTTAGCCTCAGAATTTAGTATAATATTTCAAGCAGAGTTAATATTAACCAAGGGGTTTGTTGGATAAAAAAGTCAAAGGATTTATTTATTATTTTTGAGCTACTTCCTAACAAGTAAAAATAATGATTTAAAATTTATAAAGCTCTTTTCCATCTAATCTCATCTTGCCTATACAAAAGTCTGTATTAATGGTGGCAAACCTTTTAGATATGAGTGCCCAAATTGTGATCCAAAATTCATTTGTCAGAAAGTGCCAACACTATAATTAAACCTGAATACTGAGGTTTTAGTTTAGAAAATATAGTGCATACATCAGCATCTTTTGTCTTAGAAAAAAAATACAGCGTGTGCCATAAGTTGACAACCACTCAGAATGAGTCATTACTACAGACCTTTGTTGCTTCTGTTATCTGGCCAGATATGTAGTATTCACCAGGATCCCCTAGGAAAACAGATATATAAACACGTATGTACATACAGCAGGGAGAGACAGAGAGATCATGAGAACTATTCATGCTGCAGAGGTAGACCTCTCACATGCTGTTTGGAACAAGGAGAACTAGAGAAACCAATAATGAAATTCATTCCTTTTCTCAAGTTCTGAAAAACTAAATCGCAGGTGAAGAGAAGAGCAGAGAGAAGTCATCTCAGGAAGAGAGCAAATTCAGCCTTCTTCTGCCTTTTTGTCCAGCTGGGCCTCCACTTGTTTGAGTGAAACTCACCACACTGGGGAGGCCCATCTGTCATATTTGTTTCACCAGTTCACATACCCATCTCTCCGAGAAGTATCCTCACAGATGCACTAGGAAGTGGTATTTTGTCAGCTACCGGGTATTTCTTAGTCCAGTCAAATTTACACTTAAAACTAGCCACCACTTACACCTCTGAAAAGCCTCCTATGTTTACTGCACCTCTGATGGCCCAGGAAAATCATGTAAGGTTTTGCAGCCAGAAAACAAAAATCACCAATCCCAGTCCTGACAAATTCATCAACATAATTAAGTGGACACTGGCATTTGTACTCAAATCATTCTCAGTCCATCTTTTGCAATCTTATCCACAGTAGATTTTTTAACTGTATTTTAAGATGTAGATCATCTCCAAATTCACTTCCAATAAAAGGCAATTACAGTTAAATTAAAATTTCAATCCAAGAAAATTATTTTCCATTATCATTTCCATTATTTAATGTAGGAAAACGTCTTATTAGTCACTGCTTCTGCATTTGCACCTTCCATAGACAGGATCACATCATGGAAATCACCCCAATTCTTGAAGACTATAAACCAGAAAGATACATTTTGGCAGGAAAATAAGTTCTTTCTGTAGGATTTTCAACTCTTTCCTTAAGAATTTCCTAACTCCTAAGACTTTCTCCACAATTGCTAAACAATTATCGACTGATGGCCACAAAATATTAACTAGCACAGATACAACACGTGCACCATTTCTGATATTACCTATCCTCCACTTATAAAATTATATGAGCCAATCTACATTAAAGAAACAGTTATTTTAGCAGAATAAATTGTATACTGCTCATTTGCTATTTTTCTGAGTAGGATGAGATTGCCCAACTTCTTTAATTAAAGAAATTTTGCTTTATTATTAAAAGTGTATCTCATAACTTTGTACTATTTTCAGATTCAAATAAATTTATACTCTTACAACTGTGAACCTATCCTGTTTATCAAAATGTTTCATAAATGCCTGCCATGCACAATGTTCTTATCTCAAGAGAAGACATTATTAAATTGGTGTTTTTCCCCTCTAATATCTTACTCTTTTTTGACAGCTGCATAACTCAAAATATACAAAGCAAACATTATTAGGGTATGATTATCTGAATCACAGATTGAAAACCCCATTTTGATCTCTTTGCAATTCATATTCTAGCTTATGAAGCCCTTTCATCAAAGCAATACTGAATTTTCAAAATCTGAATCTAATGTGTGTTTTCATATTTTGAGCTGCCATGTAGTTAGCAAATAGGGAAAAATAACTATACCCACTAAAAATTTTGTCATGACTTCAGCATTAAACATTCTAGGGATCAAAATCTTTCTGGAAGATGTTGTCATATACTCTGACATTATATTTGATATATGACCAATCCTTAAAGAAAATGGAAGGCACTTTTCTGTGCTTTTCCAGTTGAAATTCTGTGAGATCTTCAAGATACAAAATAACATTTTTCAATTTTTTTCTTTGAATAAAGCAGAGGACCATAGATTCCAAAGCCAAATATATTTAACATTTAACTGCAACATACAAAAATTTGCTTAATATTGCATATATACACAAAAATCTATAGGAAATAATCAACTCAAAACATGTTTCTCCTTGTTCAACTACCAAAATAACAATAGAAATATCTGAAACAAAACTTACATTAGTTACCAAACTGAAGATCTTTAAAATCTGTGTCAATGTGAACAAAAGTTATGAAGATGGAAATCTGATAGTCTCCAAGAGACAGTGTGTTGTAAAGGACAATCATCAATATGGAAAAAAATAAGTAATACATACATTTATCCACATTTTGCAGTATAAGAGGTGTTCTAAAGTGTGGATCCACAAAAACAAATGGGAGGAGCTGAGTGATAGGGCTGTATATAGGGATATGGGAGTGGGTGGTAAGAGCTTAGAAAGAACTATAATGGAAGATTAGTGACTACATTCTTATAAGCTGGATGTAGTGGCATGTGTCTGTAAGTCCAGCACATTGGCAGGAATGTTCCTGCTTTCTTGAGTTTAAAGGAACTCAAATTTAAGTCCAGACTGGAAAATTCAGCACTTAGTGAGACTCTCTCTAAAATACAAATTTAAAAAGGGTTTGGAGATATAGATTAGTCTGAAGGGCCTGGGTTCAATCCCTTGAACCACACACACACACACACACACACACACACACATGCACACATGCACATGCAAAGACCTGAGAAAGAAGTATGTACATGTGTAGAGTTCTTCCCTGGATGGGGAAGGAGACCAGGAGGACGATTGTGGACAGACAACTGTTTTACCGGCTGATGGCTGGTAAGCTTCTCATAATCTACCAGTGGATGACTGATAGGACTAAAAGCTGATAGCTTATAGTGAAGTTTATTAGAATTGGGCTTGTACAGTGCACATGCAAAAGCAGTGACCATAATAGCTGGCCTTGGGAAAAGAAGAGGGAATGTTACCTGAGTACAAGTAAATATCTCCAGCAGAATACAGAGAATATTTTATAAACCCTTGCAGAACATCTGATATAACATAAAATAACCAGAAAGGAAGAAGCATAGAGAACATCATGGCCCATTCATCTACAAACCATTTGTAGCTAGGCTCCTGGCATTCCTGGGATGAGTTGTGCAGCAGCCACAAGTACTCATGACCCTGACATGCATAGACCTCATGAAATAGACATAAAGTATAAAAACATGTGCTGTACTTGTGTGCACATGAGCACACTCTACACAATACTAAGGAAGTGGAAGATGAACCATCTGTGGATGTCGGTCATCACATGTCATCACCAGTCAACTGTGCAACCAACTGGGCTATGGAATAGTTCCCATGGTGTTGAGTGGGGCCCAGGGGTGGGTCTTCCAGGTGTCATTGCTCACCATGACGGCTAAGTGCTCTGGGTGTCAACCACAGGGAACAATGACAGAACTTCTACAATTGTTTCATCATCTGCTGTCAGGGAGGTTACATTAAACACCTTTCATCATAGACCACTCCTTCATCTACATGGCAATAAGGAATTTGTGAACCTCACCACGCATATGCATATGAGGTATCATTATTGCTAGGTCATTTTCATTATCCCAGTATTGATAACATTCTAATGAGCTCTGCTTCTGACCAAGGGCTTTACAACCAACACAAAATGACACGAAGGTTTGACACTTCTGATATTTCCTCTTATTGTCATGTATCATCATGAAAAAGAATCTGATACCACAGAACAATGCACCAGCTTCTCGACAGCTTGATTATGGCACTGAAGGTGACATTTCGATGGGTAGGTGCTGTGCTACTGGAGAACAGGGTAGAGTAAAATGACCTAAACCAGTAGTTGCTGTGTGGCATAATTTTCCTTAAAATTCATGCATCTAAAGGAAGCAACATTTCCGATTATATGTAATTAGAAAACAAAGTTTGCTTCACAACTTAGAATTTTGGCTTTCACTGGTTTTGCTAAGGAGAATGCCATGTCCAGTGGTGAAAATGTATAGCCCACTACAACAGGGCCAATTATAGACCCCACGACTGGGGTTTAGAATCAATTTTTTAAAAAGCAAAAAAAAAAAAAAAGAAGAAGAAAGAAAAGAAACAATTAGATATGCTGACTTTGGAAAAAAGCAAAGAGAAATGTGATGGTCAAGCTCATTTGTTAATTTGAATGGTTTGGGAGCTACATAGGAGATGTGTAAAGGAGAATTCTGGGTGATTCTGAGTGGCTCAGGACCTAGGTACTGTATCTGGTGCCTGACCTCTTCCTCTCTGTACCCCACCCTGCTCTGCTTGCACTAAACCAAATACCTTTGCTGCGTTGTACCCTTCCTGTACTGCTTCTACTTGGACCCAGCCAATGAGGGACTGAATCTTTTGCAGCGCTGAGCCAAATTAAACTTCCCCTTCTTTAATCTGTAGGTACCAGATGCTGTGTTCTGGTCATGGGAAAGGTGACAAATACAATGAAATGGGGAGTAAAGGACACATAAATACCAACTTTTATAAATTAGAAAGTTAATTAATATAATTAAAAGATTCCACGTTCATAAGGGAAATTTAGATCTTTTTTTTTTTTTTTGAAACAAAGATCTCTCATATTAGAAGAGCAGTTGTGCTATATTAAGTGAGAGAATATTGTTGCTGTTCAGAGGCAATATTTTTGTGGCAGTGGTGGTCATAGTGGGGGTTCAGAAGGTTCAGATTTGAGGACAGAAACCTTGTTAATTCATCCATCAGTGTATCCATAATATGCCCAGCCTTGTGTCTGATACATAGCAGGAGCTCAATAAATACTGAAGGAATATCAATATGTAAACTAAATCATGGGTCAAAGCAAAAGCACTTTCAATAAAATCAAAACTAGTAGTCCCATTTTAAATAATTTCAGTAATTGCTAGCTTCTGCCAAAAAATTAAACTCTTACTGGCATGGTTTTATGATAAATTTCACAAGTCCTTATGTTAGCAGTGAATGAAATTATAGGCTTTTGCTCAATCAATGGCTTTTCTTGATTAGTTGACTGATGGACGGCAACAAATATTACAGCAGGATGTCTATTAATTCTTTTGACTGCAGAGCTATAGAAGTTCAAATATCAATTAGTCCTTCAATGGTTATAATACAATATTGAGTAGCAACCAGAAGTACTAATCTTCATTCATGTTTATCTATACTATTAGTAAGCCTTTACTTATGTGATGATGTTTATTGATCATCTAAACTGATGTACATCACATAGTGTCTTAGCCCCTGACCACTGAGAAGTACATTATTGACACTCCCAACAACTCCAAGGTTGATTATTTTTTATTTAATTGAAACATTAAAATGTATCAACTCAAGCCTCCTGAATATTTGATATTTTAACAACGTACCAGCATGACTAGACATAGTACAAATATATCTCAAGGCCATCATAAAAGAAAGAGAAACCAGTTAAAAATTTAATGCAGTCATGCAGAGGAGGAATTATAAGTCTGACCTAAAATAATTGGAATTGGATAATGAGAAATAAAATACAAGTATTTATGAGTCAGAGTTACTGAACTAAGTGACCATTTGGATATGGAGAAAGTAAAGAAAGAGTCTGAAAACTGGATTCTAGAGGTTTGTAACTATGTAAATCATAGTGCTACCAACTGAATTGAGAGGAAAGGTCACTTGTGAACCCACCAAGGCTTATGTATCAAACTGTTCATAGTCTAGTTATACAGAGCTCCTCAGACTGGAAAGGATTTGAGAGTATCAGTGTCTGGTAGCAACTGTGTATTTTATGACATTATTCCAAAGAAATTAGATACTTAATATTTGCTTTTTCCTTCTTCAGTCTGTTTTCTAAAATGATACACAGCTTTACTTATCCTACCTCTAAAACCAGAGAGAGTGAGAAAGCCACGGGCCTAGCAGGGTTAACACTTTTCACATTGCTCTAGGCTTAAACTGGATGGATTAGTTGTATAATCTCTGCCATCAGAGCTTAAGCAGCTTCTGAAGACCCCGGCAGGAGCCGTGAGCATAAACCCAGGACCCTAAACAAACCTTTGGTCAGTTGCTGAGCACCTTCCCCCTGCTACTATAATTACTCTCTACCCTGGGAAGAGTTTCCCTCTAGCTTATGCGTCGTGTCAGATTAGCCTTCCTTTACTGTCTTGCTATTTGTTGGGCTATTCTGCTTGAACCGTCTCCCAGTACAGCTTCCCCAGGTTCGAGCTCTCGCTCATTCTTAGGACCCCTAGTGCTTCTCCTCATCATCTTCCTTTCTAAAATCTCACCTAAGGAGCATAAGCAATTTCTCCTTCTGATGGCTCATAAAAAATATGGAGAAATGGACTGGGGATATAGCTCAGTGGTTCCAGCGCCTGACTTGTAAGCACAAGGGCCCAGGTTCGATCCCTGGTAACCGCATACCTACACTGGGCGTGGAGACTCACCCCAGCAGCAACCAGTACCACATACCACAGTGCCGGGCGTGGTGGCTCATGCCTGTAGTCCCAGCACTGGGGAGGCAGAGGCAGGAGGATTGCTGTGATGTGAGTTGGAGGCTGAGCTCAGGGCCAGCCTGAACCACAAAGTGAGACCCTGTCTCAAAAAAACCTTAAAAAAAAAAAATATGGAGAAATGAAGACCAGCAATAAAATCTTATATAAAACTGGAAAAAAAAAAGAAGTGATTTCAAAAACACAATGGAAAAATCATAAAATGATCAAAGTAGAAGGAGTCTTACTCCCTGATGGAGAAAAAAAATGAACCTTCTAAGGAGCACGAAGAACTGGTAAAGGTAGAAAATTCAGCTGCTGCCCTGAAGTATGGTTGTTATTATTTTAAAGGTGGAAGACAAACTCCACAACATATATTGTATGAAACCTCATGAACTTTATTCATTAGAGTTCTTTGAAGCTGTTTTAACTTTTTATATTTTCTCATTCTGCCAAAAGTATAATGAGAAAACTAGGAGGGAGAATACAATGATAATAGGAAATAGATTGTTACAGTTGGACAAAAGAGAAAAGTAAAGAGAGAAAAGCAGAAAGCAGACTTCAAACAAGACAACTAATCATGCTTAGTTCAAACAGAACTCTAAACAACACCCTCAAACAACATCCTCATAGAAAAGTCGAATTTCAGCACAATACACTAACTGAAACTCTCTATTCGATTCTTGCCAAGCAAATGCTACATGGTATGCTATGGTCTTGATTACAAAAGATTACAATGTAAAAAGTTTTTCCTGAATTTTTCCCAGTTTTATTCCTTAAAGATTAGTCATCAGTTACCTAGGAAATGCATACAGACAAAATATGTCATTCACCAATGATGCTAAGTCAGTAAGATTCTACTAAACAGTGCACATGAATGCTAACTAGATATCAACTGCAGAGAGACCAAGACCAAGTCAGCGTTGGCCAATCTGGGGATGATCCATAAAATACCATCTGCTTAGTATTTTATTAACTGCTGAATTTTCAGCTGAATCTTTTTGCATATGGTGATTTTATTCACCAGATAACTTCTATTTTTCCTTTCTATTGTGAAAAGGGTAACTTCATGAAAATTTTAGTACAGTGTTCTTCTCTGAAGTAGCCTTTATTTTCTCTGAAGTATGAACACCAAGTCCATAAACGTGGGGTTCATAAATACTGATAAGTGAGGGGACCTTGGATATGCAAAATTTGGACTCATCACTTGTATATTCACCACCAACACTAACAACTAATTCTCATCTTCTGAAGCTGTTAGGTCTTGACCCTCTACTCTAATGTGTCTACTTCAAGCCAGTCTCAATCAGAAAACAAGAACAGTGGGAATTAACAGCCTACTGCAATGTACCAGAGCCTACTTCTCACTCTAGCACTAAAATAAAAACTTTAGAAAGAAAATCTGTGTTTGAGGAAAACAGAACTCTTATGAAGAAAAGTGAAACCTCTTCTTTAGTGTTGCAGCACAGGTGACAGTAAATAGATTATTTATTTTCAATGTCTGTGCATTCTACAAATGATTTATCTATATCATATTTAAAATGCACCTGGCAGGAGCAGAAAAGGCCTACAGAAATCATTGTAACTTTCCTCCTCATCCCCATAGTTTCTTCCCAACTGAAGTTATCTAAAAATTGCTACTTGAGGCTTTTGATTCATTATGAAATGCTTGAATGCTCAGATATCTTTCTTTGAATATATACAGTTACTACTCTAAGTCAAACAATTGAAATCAGTGGTAATTACAACTTTTAGAACTTTGGAGAAGAACTTCTAGGGCCCTGGGAACGTCTGAAGAGCTACCAGTGGTGAACACTCAATAAGGGCACGCTGATCAGGAGTGAAAGACAGTGATGGGACAAACTCAAGAGACAGATTCCATCAGGGAAACCAAATGCACTTTCACTGCAGAACCACAAAGAGTTCCATTAAGATTTTGACCAACTGGATAAAAAGCCTTGCCATCTTGTGCATGTGACTTTATCTCTGCCTTCCCTAGATTCCAATCGCTTTGGTGCCTACATAAACCTGTCTAATAAAAAAAGTACTACTGCTAACTTCCCATAACATATTGTACTTTTCAAGGATGCCCAGCTACCCTTATGTTCTGCTGTTGCCATTTCTCAAGTGAATTACAGTGTTTCTGTCCCCTCTCACCTTCTCTTTTCGCCTCCCTCACATGAGGTCCTTCACAGTCTCAATATTCTCTGAATAGTAATGCTGCTTTCCTCAGGCACAGAGAAATGGAATTCTGCTTGAAAAAGAAGCCCAGTTTTGTATTAAGTACCCATGAATCCATGAAACTAAGGTTTCTTATCCATAATTATTTACCCTGGAATAGTAACTGTAACAGTACAAGCTTAATGTTAGGAAAATACAAGGTGGATAAAAGAAAGTCTTTTAAATTGTGTTTTTCCCATCTGCAGTTTCCAGAAAAAGTACAACAGCAAAAAAGAGTATAATATTTATCTTTAGTCATGTTGAAACAAAATTTGTCTAAATTTCCCGACTGGTAACACTACATTTGAATGCTGGCTTATGTGTCCACATTCTGTTTTGTTTTGTTTCATTTTTCACTTGCTTTGCATCGCTTTGCCCCTATCTATCCCTGCTTCCCCTTCCTAACATTTTGGTTTTGGCCTCTAATATTCTCTAACTTTCCTTGACTATATTCTTTTTTCCCAAGGTATCTGGAGATAATATTTAGAAAATATAAAAAAAGAAAATGAGTACCTCCTATTCTCAGCATACAGAATTATAATTCTGATTCATATAGTTCTCATATTCTAATATTCACCTATTTAAAAAACTTTTAAACTATTAAGTAATATATGAATATTTTTTCATTTAATATCACAAAGCTAAAATATTATTTCAATATAAAAATAAAACTAAAAATTTCCTTTGACTATAGCTTCAGTAACAATCACAATCCTGGTTTGTAGGTATCATGACTTTGATGTAGATCCTGCTAGTCCATTTTTATACTCTGACGCAAATACCTTGAAATCTAATAGTATATTTGATGGATGACTCTGAATATAAATGTATGATGGTGAGGGCATTAATTTGTAGTTTGCTTTTTCATTGTACAATTCTCCTTCAAACACTTGCACTCTTTGTTAGGTTTATTCCTGGATATATAGATTTTTGTTGCCATTTTAAATAGAATTCTTTTTCTGTTCCATTTCCTAATAGGTTATTGCTAAAATAGAGGAAAGCAATTGATTTTGATATGCTGATCTTATAGGCAACAACTTTACTGAACTCCTTTACTATTTCCAAGAAGGCAGATCTTTTCTACTTTCCTATGACCTCCAGAGAAGCTGGGAACCACATATCATCTGTATTCCTGAAAAGTAGATAATCTTAGCAAGGTTCTGAAAATAACAAAATTCCACTACAATGAAACTGTGATGCCACATGAGGTTCTTGATAATGGGAATTGGTCCATCACACTCCACTGATTTATACCTTTCTAGGACATTGTGTGCACTTGGTGGCGGTACTTTCTCATATCCACCTACCAGATAATTTCATCTGTGGCTCTTTAATGTCATAGCACAACGTTGTAGTTCCAGTCACTTTTCCAAGGGCCTGAGCCCTGTTTAATTCTCCTCTGGTGAATAGCAGTGATCATGAGAGTGGTAATCTTAGAGCTCACCTGCAAAAGGCACAGAGGGAGGAAAGTATTCTAACCCAGTGACTGGAAGTTACTGAGTGTCTTACAATTATTCTGAAGCACAGGAGCAAGCAAAATAAATAAATAATCAAACATGAAATGATCTTTACTAAGGAGAAATAATACCTTATCAACTGGTGCTGGTTACTAAAGCACTGATTTAAATAATTTTTCATATGTGTAGGTTTTTATGCCAGTGTTTATTTGCATCATTCCAAAAAGCCCAACAGACTCTGGCTATACTTACCCACATGAGATGAACCCAGGGTCAAGCTATGTCCCTATTTCAGTTGACTTAATAGCTACACAGCCTGAGCTCCACAGAGGATTTATCATGGATAATTGTTAATAAATGTAAAATTTCTGAAGATAATAAATTTGCCACTCTTGTATTCTGCTTTTACAACCTACATAGATATAGCCTCTACTAAGAGGCTTACTAGCTTTTCTCTTTTTTTTCCCCTTCTCTTGATGGGTCTCTTTTTTTTTTTCTTTTCTTTTCTCTTGTCTTCTCTTTTCCTCTGTCTTTGATTTTCTTTCAGTCTGACTTCCAAAAGTGTCTCACTTGTACAAAAAAGAATAATGTATATCCACAATAAAAACAAAATATCTCAAACTAATAAAACCTTTTCATGGAAATTTTAACTATGGATCCATTACTTGCCCTCACCTCCTAGTTAGGTTTAACACTGGCAAAATGCTCTGTTGAGATGAGCGAAGACGCTTTTGTGACAGTCACCTTAAGGAAAAATCAAGGCACAATAGACCTGTTCTGCTCAACCTCTCAAAGGCACCAGAAGCATGATAATAACATGATTCCTCTAGAATTATACAGCAGAACCTGAATTTGAGCAAGTAAATTAAAAATCAGTCAAAATTAGCATTCTGCAAAAGACAAATTTTCCTCAAATGATTATTATGGAAAAAATAAATGTAAACAACAAAGCAAAACAAAAACATACAGAATTGATCTAGACCATCAACTCAGAAACAGCTAATTTTCCTTTACTTATCAGATTTTAAAGTACCAAATTAGCCACAGCTGGCCTGGTTTTCTCCCTCTCAACTTAACTATAATACAGGAAATGAATGAAGTTTCTGAAGCCAGTGATGAACAATTTGAAAATGTCTTATATGAAGAGAGTATAAATATCATTTTTAGGAACATATGTGATATCTAGCACTGATGAACTGCTTACAGAACCAAATCTTAGAAACCAAAAACTTAGTAACTGTATGAAAAGTATTGTCTCTCATTATGTTTTTTACTTCTTTTTTTAAAGCGGGAATCGAACTCAGGATCTTGTACTCGTGAGGCAGGTGTGGCCCTACTGAGATAAATGCCCTATTTCCACATTTAATAGTTAGGAATCACAGTCATCTACTCTGTCGTAAATGGATCTTTTGAAAAGTACCAAAAGAAATTTGACTACATGAAAACAAAATTAATTTAGTCTGAAGATGTTGCAACGTATCACATATAGGAAAGAAGAATAAATTATGACCCTTAAAAGGAAATCTGGGTGGAATGTAATAAGCTTAATTGTAGAGTGTTCTTAAGAGTGAAAAGAGAATAATTCTTATGACTACATTGTTGTAATAATTCAAAAGAAGATTTAATCACCACACTAAGACACAGGCCGAATATGCAATTTCCTTCTTTCCATGAGTAGAGGTTTTAAAGTGCTTTAATCATTAGCCCTATATTTCTACCATTTTTTTCATGCTTAACCTATTGCTAAAATTTAATAATGAAACAAGAGTGGAGAGAGCGGGGAAGAGAATGAGAATATCAATACAGTTTCCTGTTTTTTTGTTTTTTGTTTTTTGTTTTTCAGAGAGAAATTCACTCTCAAGATATGTTCTGCTCTGTGTGCAACAGAGGTGGAAAATACTTAAAATAACACTGCTGTGCTCTGAGGGAGTGATCAGCATGGAGAAAAGTGGCAGATCTGGCATAGGGTACAAGTTCCAAACTACGTTCTTCTAGGGACAAAACAGCCAGGGCCTTCAAGGTGCCAGAGACCTTGACCTAACCACTGTCAGACTATTTCTGTGTGAAGGCCTTCAGCTCAGTAACGATGGGCTGAAATTGATGTAAGCAAAAGCAGGCAGACATGCCTAAGGATGCCACGTACCCACAGAACAAGTAGCACTCAGAGTGCAAATACATCAGCGAGAATCCTCCTCTCCTAACTTCCTGCTGATAAACAACATATTGGACATTCAAATCAAAAACAAAGAAAACAGTGAGATGGAAGATGGGAAGAGTTTGTGTGATTAACACTTGGTAGCATCCTATGGGATCATCTGAGCCACCCACAGGCTGGGAGTGACTAGAAGAGCTTCCTGAAGATGGAAGGTTTGAAATATTCAGTTCTGAAGCACTGAGGACACCTGAGACTCAGCAGGACTTATCTCTCTGAGTTTTGCAAAATATAAAAATAATCTTTCTGAGGGATCTGGCATCACCAAAGGAGGGCAGAGTTGTGGGAGTTCTTGAACTTGCTAAACGTGTCCTTATAATCCCATTTTCCTATGACTGTACCAGTTTGCAAAAATATCACATATTCAGGATGGCGCATAGTTAGACAGTAAATCCCCATATGCTAAGATGAATACAATTACTACAAGGAAATATGCCAGAGCCAAATATTTCTTAATGTGCAGTGTTTATTTTTAATCATTTCTCTATTAAATTTTGCTCAAAACCCTTTCCTTTCTAGAATTTCAGCCTATTAGAGACAAAATTTTAAATTATTCCCCTCCTGAAGTCAAAGCAAAGACAATAGAGGAATTTTCCCTGTCTGATTTGAGAACCCATTTGATGCAGCACTTTGGAAACTCAGTATCTTCTAGTCCTTATGATAATGTTTCACTTTTGTTTTGCTTTACTTGAATCTGAAGGAGAGAAGTGACAAAAGCACTCTAGGAATAAAAGGGAGAAATGCATAATAACTCTTTCAAAATGATTTAGTTTAAAAGAATTCATTATTTTTCATATCCTTCACACCCACGCTGAGAATCCAAATGCCATAACTAGAGAATACAAACGATGGTTAATATACATTGAAGCTCCAACTGCATTAATTTTAATTAACTGACAGGTTTGACAGCTATTTGTGGATGGACTGAACGGTAAAGGCTCCTTCAATGTTACTATATATAACGTGGATGCTGATTCACCGGATAAACCAGTAGCACATTTCAGGCTGATCACATGTAGTTTTGTATTTTTTCTTTTATGCATAAATACAACCAGTATAGTAAAAATTCTCACATAAATTAAAAAGAACTAGATGAGCAATAAGCATTTGTCCCTCCATTTGTACCCCTAGAATTTTCTTCGAGCAAAATAATTCATCTATTTTTAAAACTAATGGCATTTATTTTTAAAACAGAGATATCTTTTATGTCACATATTAAAAAGTATCAAACTCATATGAACTAAGATGGGCTCAAACAGTGCCCACCTGTTCATTTCATTGTTGTCCAGGCTTGGGCAGGTCAGTGGGTGGAAGAAGCAGGATGACAGTTTTAATTATGTGGCTCTAGCATCAGAGAGATGTGGGTTTCAAGCTAATATTATTCATTAGTAATGATCTTACAGAACTATTCATTCAACTGTTTGCTTTTTTCCTTAATCAAATGGTAACTATAATATATAGCTCAAAGTTTGGATTTCCAGATAAGAGAATAATTTTATGAAGCTTTTTGCAGTGTGCCTGACATGTGATATTATTTGTATTATCATTACTATTGATACTAAAACAGAATTAGTAGAAATAGGCTTTATGTACCATATGGAAATTAATGATGGACAATATCAGCCTTTACCATAATTGAAAAATGGTTTCAGTGAACACTCAACACAGAATATAGCTTTAAGTCCTTTCTCTTTACAGTTGTTTTCAGTTCTGTGCAGCATTTAGTTCCTTTTATCTGATTCCTGGGTTTTGCTTTCCTTCACCAAAGAATTTGGAAATGGCCAATACTCACCCAAACATCCCTTCCACAATTAAATGTCCCATCTTCTTATGAAAAAGGAACTGAAATCTAGAGGCTGATTTTATTGTATTTTATAATTAAGATTATGATTTCTTTTCCTTATGTACAAAACCTTAACAAGGAATTAAGAAAGTATTGTCTGATCGTTAAGCAATGAGATGGCTGGGATCAATGTTAAAGAATTTTTGCCATTATGTACATTGAAGAGTCTTCCTATTATTCTAGAAATTTTATTAACAAGGACCTAGGTAAATCAAGACATATTATAGATTGTTTGCTACTTTTAATTAGAAAACATTCCAAAATCCATAGTTTGCATAATCCAGTGCTCTCCTGGGGCAGTTTCTTCAAGACAACACCAGCCCTGCGAATTGGAACACCTAACAATGCACACTGATGAACTATGAGAGTCAGTGTTCCAGGCTAGCATACGGGCAATCAAGGCATATGTCATTTGCTTAATTGCACAGATCACTCGAAAATGGTGAAGAGGTAGTTGTTCAATACTCCTACAGAGTTCCACTGCACACACCATAGACTGTCAACGCTGTAATCTCCTGAAGTTAGCAGTGATGTAAATGTAATCAGTTTTCATTGAGAGACTGCAAACCTCTTGTATGTTTCTTAAATAAGATTGATTTGTTTCACTTTTTTCATAGCTCTGGCCTTATTTTCATGAAACTTGTATTTGTATAATCCCAAATCTTGCCAGGGATTTGGAACCATTTTTGCTTTGAAGAAAAGCCCTGATTCGGAGAGACAGAAAGGGGGCAAGAGATTCAGTCCTAATGTATTTCCTATAAAGCATTCTAGAGATGACTTCGATGCCACGAAATTGACGATTCATCTCTTACATAGACATTCTCCTCTGCCACCACTTACTTTTCGCTAGAATCAAATTCTGACAGCACTATAAAGCAATGGCTTTGTCCATTTCAAAGTACAAGGAGGAAAAAAAAAACTGCCAACAAATATTTCACTTGAGTTCTGAATTCCAGCTGTGTTGTGTTCTCTCACATAAAAGCGAGCAGAATTGCTTGTCATTTCAGACAAGTTTGAAAAACAAATCAGAAGGTCAGATAGTACTTTCCCCATAGCTTATCAACAGCTATATCAGACAGGCTTATTTTTAAACTGTGGTTGACTTTTCTGAGACCTGGAATAGCACAATTTAAGGAACCTACTGATATCTTTCTGAAGTTCTATGATTTCAAATGTGGAAGAATTCAAGGAGATAATTCAGAGTAGATGTGATTAATTTCTCAGAAAATATTTTCTATATTTTCCATCTCCTGCAGGACCATCTTCAAAAAAGGAAATAATGACAAGTGGTGTAAATGAAATCTTGAAACAAGCAACATATTCATTTCACACCAGAGATTAATAAACTTGTATGTATACTTGAACACTTGGGTGTATGTACTGAGAGCTACCAGCAAAGCTTAAAGAATGGAAGCCGGTTGTCACTTCTAGTGTGATAAGGATCAGATGACCCAAAACGTCTGCTGTTAACATTTTGGACATTCCAGTGACCAGTAGCGACTAGTCTTCTTTAGAGAGAAAGTCTCAGAAGAGATTCTAAATATTCCTGAAACTATATATTAGGCACTACCTAAGTAATCAGGTATAAGGAATCAGAAGTGAAAAGAGTCTCTCCACTACTGAATCCCTATTTACCTTAGAGTAACATCAACAACTTCCCAACACTACACCTTGACCACAAGGCACAGCTATGAGCCCAAGATGCAGGATCTAACTTTGAAAACCATGAACCGAACTGATGACAAAGAACCCATTTTGTTTTGAAGCAATAATCTTTCCTCAGTTCATGTACATAAAATGAGAATAATAAGAAAATATTCTCATACTAAGAATTCAGTCAAAAAATAATTTGGTAAAGAAACATAAAGAAAATACAAACAAGTTAATTTTACTATAATGTGAGATGAATTTGCACCCTACGGATTGCTTTTCAAATTAGGAAAACATCTTTCTGAGAGTCTGACATTTCTCACCTCATCAGTTCTCACTGCTCATTCAGACATGATCAACTGCTCATTGGAGTTTTATCCCTTTTAATTCTCTTGTCTCCTCTTGCTCAATACTTCTCTGAATTAGTGCTTCACTTCAGACTAACAGCCACTGTACATTCCCAGCAGCAGTTGTTACCCTTCTCTCGCCTATCATTTCCTTAATTCTTAAATTTTGCACTCCATCTCTAGTGCAGTGATAGGGTAACAGGAGTTGGGGTTCTTCACTATTATGTGTTTGTGCATAAACATATGCATGCACACATCTCAGACCCAGCCTGCCACTCCTTAAGACTCACTATAGTAGTAATCAGTTCACTAAAACGATATGTTTTCATGAAAAGAAGAACAATAAAGTTGTCACTAGATCTTAATGTGAAGAAGATCATTTTAAAATCACAGAGTATAAAGAGGCAGGCCGGGAGAGCCTGGACTGTGTGAGGGTCGAGCAATTCAAGAACTTAGCAAGTGAGTGCAAGGCACTGATATCAGAAGTCAGCACAGACCTTCATAAAGGTTCCAAATGTCTTGAGAGCTATAGAAACACACAAGTTCACGAAGACATGACTGCGTCAAAGTCCAACTCCTTCTCTGTCACAGTTATTCTTGGATATCTTGTACTTGCCTCCACCAAAGCCCTAAAATACTGCGATGCTATGTTTCATTTCCATGCACAGCTCTCCCGCAAAGACTGCAGACACTTGAAAGCACAGAGACACTATTAATCTTTCCTTTAACTTGAGTTTATTGGTACATTTTAGTTATATAGTATGGTCACATTCATCATTGAGAATTTGTACCTGTACATGATGCATCTTGATTCTTATGTTTCCCATTCCCCAGCCCTCCCTGTCACCCTTCCACCCCATTTTTTTCTTTTTTCTTTTCACCTTCAAATTTTTTCTTTTCCGTCCTTGTCCCCACTCATTTCTCCCTCCCCTTTGAAGATTTTCTTTCTATCTCACAATGTCTATCACATATTTTGGGCCTCATTTATACTTTCAGTTTCTCATACTAGAGACAATGATACAGCATTTACACATGGATAGTCTATTAATCTTTTAAAGTATCACCCTCGGTGCCAAACACCAAACCCAGAGTTGACAGCACATTAGCATTACAGTTTTACAAGCCTCATCCCACATCTCATGAATCAATATTCATAGGGATATCGCCTGTGTGTTGCAAATATGTGCAGCAGACCCTGTGGAACCAGGCCTATGACAGCTATGGGAATGTGTATCAGCATCCCTCACCACCCCCTTCTTATCATTCTGTCTTTACTCCTCCAGCCAGAGCGGGCACAGCACATGTCCTCTGTCTTACATTGTTCATATTCCTGGTGATGTGTCTCCTCAGAAGAGATAGGTAACCTATGACTCTGTGTCTTAATATGATTAACTATAAGAGTTTCTCAAGATCAGAAAATAGCTCTTAAAATCCAGGTAACATATATGATTTAGCAACTTCATTGTGCTAAGAGCAGATAAACTCCCCAGACACATCAGTCATGTACTTAGAGGGCTCTTGGCTCCACGTCACCCCAGACAACTATTGTCCTGGGTCTTCTTCATCTGTCGTCACCCACTTTGGTACCCATGCACTTGGAGGACAGGCCCTGCACCTGAGCAGCTTTATTTCTTATAATTCTAGGCATGATTTTGATATGCAATATAAATTAAGAACAATCATAATATCCGTTAAGTGAAAGAAATTTGTTTATATCCTTTTTGTTTATTGTGTACAATAGAGAAATGTAGACATTACACAACTCCAGAATGGGGAAGCAGAAGCTCACATAAACTATAATACGGATGAGACTTTCTGGAATTGTGTAGACTCCCTGGAGTGCTAGTAGTCTTAGAAGACATGCAGAGGCTCTGTGTACATGATATCCAGAGGAAAAAAATTGCTGATGCTTCCACAGTTTCAGTTTTTTATCTTCAAAGTCTTACCTGAACATAGAATCAAAAAAGAATTTGAAAAAATGTACTAGCCTATCTCTCATCTCTAACTCTGCCCTCAACTATTGTGGACTACAGCAGAATTGCAACTGCCTTACCTAGAACCTTCTAGTCAAAGCCTAAATGCTGCTCAGAGTGTTAAAGATTTTAATTGCCAATATAATGATTGCTATTTCCTTCCTGGAGGTTGATTAGGAGTTCATGCCTTGCTCCCACAGAGAAAATTACACCAATTCCTTCTCAAACTGCTCCTCTATGATATCTCTCTTCCAAACATAACCGAGCAAGCAGTTGATCCAACGCCTTAAAAACTGGGGAGATGGATTACAGTTGTCATTTTGTTGGAATAGCTGGGAAGTCAACTTCCCAATGTAGAAATGCATTCACAAGAACTGTAAAATTGGTAACAACCTTCACAGGATGTGGAACACTCATGCTTGGAAGGATTATGTTCTGTAACAACTTTTGTTTTATTGAAAATACACCAGGTCTTGGATGGACATTTTGAGAAGAGCCTTATGATTACAGGGCTGATTCTGTAGCCTGATAGATTTTTCACTAGAGCCACCTGTGCATTTTTTCTCCAAATTCTCTATAGTACTATTTCAACCTTAATATGCTTTTATTATTGTGGGCCACATTAACATGCACATTCTGATTCAGTAGGTCTTGGGCTAGGCTTGAGGTTGCAACTCTAACAAGATTCCAGGTGATGTTGACTGTATCTCCCTACACATCACACTTTTGAGTAGTAAGCACTAAACAAATGCATAGTTAATGCACATCGAATGCTGACAAATACTATCTGGAGCTCATAACCACACTGGGATATCTGAGTACCAAGTTGCCTTTCCCACACCATCTTCTGACAGTAGTTTAAGCAGTTGTTGAACAGTGACAACAACAACAACCACATAAAAACCACGCAAAGTCCCGACTGGTTTTCAGACAGGAAGGACTGATTGTGTTGTTAATTTACCATGATTAAATAAATTCTAGGGAAAGAAATTAGATAATAGCCTTATGCCATTTGAATGTAACTGTCAATATGACTGGATCAAGAGATTCTGGAGACATAATTGGGTTGTGGGGACACTATACTCCCGTGTGACTAGCTGAATGTGCTGTCAGAACAGGGAGTCCAATTGAGAGGAGTCATTGGGGGTAGTGTTTGGAGGGTCTTTGTCTCCCTAGTGCTCTTGCCCTGTCCTCTGCTTTCTGATTACCCTGAGGTGACTGGCTATGCTCCAAACACCCTTCCCATGATTCCCCTACCTTGGAGCCAGCCAATATTAAATTAATGAACCAAGTGTAACTTTACTTCCTTTAAGTTGTGGGTACTGGGTGTTTTGTCCTGGGAAAACTCACCAGCACAAACCTCAAATGGCAGTCGCACTATCTGTGCACGTCATTTTTTCTCTCTGTTTCTGTTGATGACTTCAACATTTCAGTCTTCATGGAAAAAATGTCAAGACCCTATCCAAGGTAACCAAAAAAATGCTCTAGTCTTCTATTCTAAAGAAAATATTCAGTACTTATGAAGAGCTACTCCTTCGCAGAAAACTGCAAGAGCTTTAGAGCCACTCAGAGAGCCAACAGAGCACAATGCATGAGAAACCCTGGCATAATGGATCGCAGAATCTGGAGGCGGTTCAGGTCTGTTCCCGTTGCTGCTTCACTAGCCTGTTTGCCTGCCTCGGAGCTCTCATGCTCAATCCTGAACTCACCCCACGCTTTCTGTCAACCTCAGAGGATACCTCATTTGATCTTAGCAAAAAAAAAAAAAAGAAGCAATGAGGATTTTTTAAAGCTCTATTTGTGATCATCTGCATGTGTACTTGAGATGGGAAATGGTAACATGAGGCAATTTTTCTGGTCGGGCATATTTTCTTCCTACGTTGAAAGTTTCAGACTGAAACCACAGTCAGTGAGTATATTTGATCAGTGTATATCATGAATCAAAAAGTATTTTTGCAAACAAAACCAAACCAGGCCTCTGGGCTAATGTATTCATGTCACTTTCTGTATAAAATGAAGTGGTTCAACCGGTCAGACCAATATTGCTTTCTTTGCTTTGGTCTTAGAACGGAGCAGGTGCCACAGGGTCTGACAACCTCAGAGAAGAGAGGCTACAGCAATGGCTAATGCCTTTTAGAGCCGTTTGTGGTATCTGTACTGCTAAACAGCTTGAGACTGAGAAAGGAGGATACATTGCAGTGCTCTTCTGCTAATGTTGCCATGACAGCCAGGACTAGTCACTAACCAACACTTTCCCTTTCAGTTCTTATGGATGAATATAATTATATATAATATAATTATTAAGTTACATTGCTTATGTGATTACATTTGATAATATTACATTTACATATTATATTTATGTATTTATACATATATGTGTGTAAATGCACATTTATATACATATCTGTGTGTATACACATTTATATACAGATATCTGGTCAGTTGATACCCAAGCCCATCAGCGGAAGCAAAGCAGTTAAGCTGTGGTTCAGAAAGTGCACTCAAAACCACATTCCCCATAAACATCATTTATACCAAAGGTAAAAAGACCTATACACATGAGTGTGTTCCACGCTAATGAAAGAACTAGAAGCAGAAGGAAAACCGAAAGCACATTGGCCAATATGTTTTGCACTTTCATGCATGCCTCATAGAAGTGTAATTTTTATCCCTTGATTGAGAGCTTCTAGGATACCGAAAACTAGGAAATGAGATACGGAAAACTGAACTCGTCACAGATTATTGAAGTAGGTCTATGGGAAGCACAATCCACTCTGGGCATGACGTGTCTTAACTCCCTGATCTGTGCCTCTCCCTGCCCCACCTCAAACATTGCTGAGAACAGTATCAGCATGTCTGAGAGCCTCCTTTGTCATCAGGACTGAGCTCCAGCTCATCTCTGTCAGCCCTAGAATTTCAGTCACTTTGTCAAGGACCACCAAGGGTAGATTCCATCAACCCCTATGAACAAAATTCTGAGCTTAAACTGGAAGAAATTTATTCTCAGAAGTGAAGCAGTGGTACTTGACAAAATAATAAAAATGAGAATTAGAAGATCAATTGAAGGTAGAAGGGCGGGGAAAGCAGAGTGTAAGAGTCCAGGGTTTTATTCCTGTGTTCTTTCCACACTAGATTCAGAGAGTCATGTCTTTCTTTCACAAGCTCAGTTTATATTTATTAAGTTTCACAATGGAAAGCCTGTAGTATCTTCTCTTTGTCATGTGAAGGGTACAGTTAGAGAAGTCCACCATGGAATTTTTTACTATAAAAAAATGAAGTGACTGAGACTGAGGGACTATAACAGTTTCAATGAAAGCACCAAGATGTGACTGAGAATCCTTTATCAGAAGTTAAAATACTATGATTGTTAGTTTTGGTTACCAACAGGACAAGATTGAGAGACAGGTGACACATTAGTTAAGCACACTTGTGTGTCCTATCATATAGTTCAAGGAGACGTAATCTTAGGAACTATATCTGGTCCTTTGCCCCTTCTCTGATGCTCTTCCTCTGTATTCTGCTTCCCAGCTGCTGTGACACAAGCAGCTTTATCCGACCAGGCTCCTCTGCCATGAGGAGTCTACCTTGGAGCCCGCCAATCATAGACTGAAACTTCTGAAACATGAGTCAAATTAAACTTCTCCTGTAAGGTACATATGTCAGGCATCCTGACCACAGTGATACCAAGATAACCAGCTGCCAATACACATAGCAAACTAAAGGGTTTGAACAGCTTATTCTATGCTGTCTTTATTTATTTATTTATTTATTTATTTATTTATTTTGAGACAGGATCTCACTTTGTAGTTCAGGCTGGCCCTGAACTCAGCCTCAAACTCACATCACAGCAATCCTCCTGCCTCTGCCTTCCGAGTGCTGGGATTTCTATGCTGTTTTTAACGACTCTACCAACCCTTGGAAGCCCTCCATCCATATACCAGAAACTAACTGGATCACAAAGGGGCCTGGTCCCTCTCTATCTCATCCAAACCATGCAGAAAAGCCTAGTTTTAAACAAAATTCCCAGTATCCAATTTGACCTAAAACATAGTAGTCCTTGTTTCTATAAATATCTATACTAAAAGATGTTATAAAATGATGACATAATTCTACGTAATTCATTACTTTCACTTTTTTAAATGTCTAGTTGTATGAAATTGCCAATTGCCCTTTTTTGTGGATGCTTATAAGTTGCTAAACCTCAGTGGTTTGTTCACTTTTTCACTTTTTGAAAATGGGTATGTTTTTCTGGACCTTTTTCTGTGCACCCACTGGTCTGCATAGCTGTCCTGTGTCTTTTCCCATAGAGGACCATGAATCATGGTAAGATGAGCCCTAGCCAAAGACTGTGGTGCTATGACCTACCTTAGACCAGTGATCTTATTTTATTTTAACCCATCATCCATCCTAGGTCTTTTAAGCATGGTGTCTTACTCATAACCAACCAAGTCCTGAGAGAGTATTTCCTTCTCACTCTCTGTCATCATGTTCCATTGAAAGAGGGAGTCACACATTGAAAAGAAATGACTCCGTTCAGTTTTCTGTAAAATAACTCTGAGGCTCATGGCACTGGGTCAGTAGCCAGCAGTTTTCCATTTCAGCTGCCACTCTGATTGCACAGATTGGCTCTTCACAGCCTAAGATGCCTTTGACATCTGCTTGGGTGGCTCTCACCTTCCACCAGACAAGAGGAGCCTAGCACTTCCAATTACGCCTGTGCCTCCAAAGCATGCCAGCTTCTCAAGGTCGATTCTGAGTAATATGACTTATTTCTCATTTTGAAATGACCACAAAATCCTTTAATTAGATACTAGCCTATTGCAATAACACAATTCTAATACTTCTGCAGTAAGATTAGATTCTAGAATTAGAAAAAGTTCCCATTATCATTTTCATCAGCTGGCATTCTGCACAGTTCCATGAGGATCCCTGGCAGAGGGTGGCTTAACAGGGGAAGAAAAGCTTCAACAAAGTCATTCTGGCACGTACAGGAACAAGCTGCTTCGACTGCTCCAGATGGATCTGTCTTTCAAAAGGCTGGTGCTAAAGTCTGTTTCCTGAGTGTTTAATGATGTGTTTGTTCTGCACTGACCAAGTAGGAAAGAAATAACATACAGTAAGGAAAAGAGTCCCTACTGTAGCTCTGAAGGGCTTATTTTATGGCACACACACAAAAAAAAAGCACCAAAGAAGCTAGTCAAAGTCCTAAGATGTTTAGCTTTTTGAGTTCTATAGTAATTCTTCCTGATTCTTATGCTTTAAATATTCCAGACCTATTTAAGAGCATTCAGAAACTTACTGAAATGTATTTCCACTAAATGTATATGTATACCCTTATTTGCATGCACACATAGATCCATTATGCCACACGGATGCATTCCCATCAGTGTATGTGTCTTCATAGTCACCCTGACCAAGACCAGCTCTGTAAGCTAAGGGTCTCAGTGCCTTTTGCTCCTTGAAATGTTGTGAATGTTATACATAATACAAACAAATTTGAAACATAGGAAAACATTTTGAGGCTTAATTGATATACTGCCTCTAATTTGTAGTCTCCCATTTATCATTTTAAACCAAAATTATACAATTATCCATTTCTAATATGTAAATCTTTTAACAATGAGACTCGATAACCTATTTTCAGAGAGAAAGTAGAATATAGTAGTCAAAATCATTCGGGTAAGGATTAGATGTAAAACTATTTTTCAAAAACTAGCTTGACAACAGTAATTTGGGAACAGGGACAATCTAAACTTTTTTGGGAGGGCTATCTTTTTCTTTTTTAAAATCACAAGAATAGGTGGCACACAACTGTAATCTTAGCACTCAGAAGGCTAAGGCAGGAGAATCTTCATAAATTTAAGGCCAGCCTGGACTATAAAGTGAAACTTTGTCTCAAAAAACTGAAAATAAATAAAATAAGAAGAATGGCATCTATTTCACAGATGTTGTGTAGTCTACAAAAAAGAATGTACATAAACCAATTAAAATGGTAGATTAGAATATATTCTCTTTTAATAAAAAAGCTAAAACTTGCCAACTTTACTAACTTTTTAAAATTATTCATAAGATTTCAGATATCTTGCTGACATCAGAAATTATTTTATGTATGCGTATTGATTAGTTACTCTGTTTTAAGTACTATCCTAATTATACAAACTTTAAAGCATAATCCAAGTTGTTTCTTCCTAATGAGAGCACATAACCATTTAAAGAGTTCTTTGTGGTATATTAGAAATATTACTACAAATAAAGATAATCAAAAAATATGGATGCCTGGCTTTCCTTCTCAAAACTCTTTTATGAAATACTGATACATAGATAGAATAGAATAAAGAATTTTAATAGCTTGAGAGACGATTGACTAGTGATCTACCAGATATTTATCAAATTTGTGAATCCTCAGGCAGAATGTAACACCTTCAAGAATTGAGGGCCGGGGAGTTAGCTCAGTGGTTCCGGCGCTTGTCTTGCAAGCGCAAGGACCCGGGTTCAATTCCCCGGTAACCACATACCATACTGGGCATGGAGACTCACGCCCAGCAGCAACCAGTACCACATACCACAGTGCTGGGTGTGGTGGCTCACGCCTGTAATCCCAGCACTCGGGAGGCAGAGGCAGGAGGATTGCTGTGATGTGAGTTTGAGGCTGTGCTCAGGGCCAGCCTGAACCACAAAGTGAAACCCTGTCTCAAAAAACCTAAAAAAAAAAAAAAATTGAAGGAGGTGGAGGATATTTCCATCAAATAGCCCTCACTGATGTAGCTTTTCTAACCAAACAGCTAAAATAATCATGTGCTTCCATTTGGAAGTTTTTGTGATAACAAATGCCATTTCCCTTCCTTTTCTACTGTTTCTATCATCTCCCTATTCTTTTTCTTTCCATACACATTGTTTTTCATAGTTATTTCCTTGAAATATTATTAGATTCAAGGAAGTGTTGCAAAAAGGAACCAGAGATTTCTCATAGATCCCTCATATTGTTTTCTCTGAGTTAATGTCTTATTAAGTACAGGCATCAAAACTAAGAAATCAGCATTAGAGTAATACTACCAGCTGTGCTATAGACTTCATCCAGATCCAACCATTTTATACCAGTATCTTTTTTCTGCTTAGGGACCAAATTAATATTTCATTAAATTGCATCTATTTATATTGATACTCTATTGCATTTAGTTATTATGCCTCCATAGTTTCCTCTCAATAGCAGTTCCTGAGTCTGTGCCTTTCAGTTATTTTGTAGGGTTGTCCTCAATTTTGATTTGTCTGAAATTTTCTCATGATCAGATTGAGTGTATATAACACTGGAAAGAATACCAGTGAGATGACATGCTTTTCTCCATAAATCATACCAAGGGACACAGCACGTCAGTGTGTCCTCATTGGTGATGATAACATTGAGCACATTGTTAAGGTGGTACCATCCTACTTTCCTCACTGTAAAGTTGCCATTACTTTTTTTGAATCTCTCTTTTTTAAATAATTCATATTAGAAATTTCTTCCTTTTCTCCTATACTCCCAAGTCCTAGTTTCAACCATGACCTCTATCTTAGTTACTTTCCTCTGGTTGTAAGACAAAATACCAACACCCAACATTAGAAAGAGAAAGAGTTTACTTGGCTTAGAGTTGGTAGAAGTTTCAGTCCATATTCAGCTGACTCGAAGGCATAATGGCACATGGCAGAGAGGCACTGCTAAGAGAAATAGTTTGTGGCATCTACATGGGAGCAAAAGCAACAATGGACCTTAACAGTGTCTTTCTGCCCCTTTTATCTTATGCAGACTATTTAGAGCAGGTAGCACTTGCTTCCTTCATCCTCCTGCTATTGGGCCTAACCCTACCATAAATCAATCTAGATTCAACCACCTCTGAAAAAGCACAAAGTTGTATGGGAATCACTAAACACAAGCCATAGTAACCTCAAAGTGGTCATTCCCTAGGGGCCTCAAGTACTTCACAGTGAGACAAATTGCAAATTGTCTAACTCTTTCAACTGTGAATTTGTTCAGGAATTGTCAAATCTTTGGGCTGTAATATCATCACAAAGCTATTTTCTCTCCTTCATTCAACTCTGTTTCTCTGTTTAAGTTCATTTCATTTGCATTTTTTCTACACATGGGGTAGAAGACTATTGACCAATAGCTCTAGATTTAGACCTTTTCAACCCAGTACCACTCAAGACAAGGGCATTTCCATTTTTTGATATCTATAAACCAATTCTTTAAATTATTCTGTTTGACTACTTTGCCTTTCCAAGACTCTTTTGAAACAATTTCCATGGTCAGTGGAATGGTCTGCTATTCTAGCTGATTTTTATTTTTCCTTTTCTCGAGTTTTGTAATCCTTTCACAATAAACATGCATTACTCTTAACACTTCAGGTAGTAATTACATAGAACAAATACACTTTAAATGAAAAAATTATAAAACTCATTATAAAAACTCATCAATGCTATAAATATCTCTCTTAATGGTCTCAGAAAAAAGAATAAGCTGATAGACTCTGAGGGCTCATTACTGCTGCACCTTCTACTGGGAAGTACCGGTGTGGCCACCACCAGCAAAGTCAATGAGAAGTATTCGTAAATGTCAGGTCTTCTAACAGGGATTGGTGTAAAATCTGAGTTTCCTAGTCAGGGCTTTAGAGATTGACTGTGGCTTTCTTATCTCTTCCCCATGCCAGTGTATCTTCAGAAAAGAGGAATATGTGTCTATATATACTTAACACTCATGTATAGGCAGAGACCGCTTGTTTAATTCTCCTTGTTAAACAAGGAGTAATAGTTATCCACCAGAAAAAGTCATGATAAATTTGAGGAGCCAGAAAATCTACCTAGAAGCTTTGTTCAGTCTCAAACCTCCTTGAGACTATTATTTAGCTGGAAGGGTCATCTAGGCAGAAAATATGTATATAACTGGAACAGACTAAAATAGCTCATAAGCACATCACTTGGAAGATTTTTGGATACAATACTTTAAGAACCATGACATTATAAAAATAACTCACTGGGAATTCTCCCAACAAGCAGAATGATATATCCCAGCAACAGCAAAGCCAAGAAACCATTAAGAGAAGTTTTTATCAATGTATAAGAAGACTGTACATTCACCTATGTACTCAATGTTTTTTTATTAAATCAAGGCCAGGATAGTAACAATGCCAGACCTAGATATTTCAGTGTAAATTATATCTCCAGCTGAAAAAAGACTACATTTTTCCTCAAGTCCGCCAAAGTCCTGAAAGCATCTGGTAAATCTGAATAATGCATGGGAAAAAAATAGATAATTTAGACTTTAAAAACATAAACAGCATTGACTGTTAGACTTCTTGCTATCATTTGCTTCTCTCCAGAAGAAACTCGAACTTAATACACTCTCACATATTACACACACTATAATAAACTATAATCTAGGCTCTAGCTCTGTTTCATGCTGTCTTCTACGCACATATATGGAGATATTTTTGAATCAATGAAAATTACATACTCAGAGATCAAGTATGTCCATGTTATGGTTCATTCAAATTCCCCTAGCTAATTCCATAATTACTTAATTAAATGAAATTAACTATTACTTAAAATAACTTTAATTAAACAACCACAATTAGCTAAAAAAGCACTATAATTTTTAAGGGTTTCATAACAAATCATTTGTTCTTGCATCTATCTCCTTGGATGAAAAAGATTCATAGGACTTCATGTTTGAACTCCTCTTCAGGAAAGAAATGGAACTGAGTTAATCACCATCATAAAGCAACACTGAACTAACTTCCTTTTTGTTACGCTAATTATTGAAATGTTAAATTGCAAGTGATTTCTGGAATACTGAATTTATTGACTTTTATGTTCTTGCATAAACTCATATAGTAAATAAAACTCTAATTGCAGAGGACAAAAAACAAAACTATTTTCTTACACAGGAATTTGGTGGTAGTAATTTGGAAGTTCTCTCCAGTAAGTAATTAGGTAAGAAAATATGGATGATGCCCTAGAAGCAAACACTTTCTTATCTCAGAGATATGAGTAGTGTTTTAGAGTACAGGGCTTCAGAAAGGAGATAATTCTAGATTTACATCCTGGGTATTCCCTGAATTCACAGTGAAATTGAGTAAGACCTTCTAGCTTTAATTTTCTTTAACTTTCTTTTCTTTAAAATAAGAATAATACTTCAAAATGTATTCTGAAGCCTCAGTGAGATAAAATTTGCCAAGTATCTGGAGATCAGACATCAAAAAACTGGAAGTGTCATCTGCTCTATTCTCTGTTCTCTCAGCTATCAGTTCGTGATTTGAGATGGCTGTTCACTGCTGAGAGAAAATGGCATCATGCACAGTTTAAAGGAGGAGAGATTCATCTGGCTCCTGCTTTAGGAGTTACAGTCTTTGCATGGTCAGCATAGGTATACAAAGAACAGCTCCTGTCATGGGAGCCAAGCAGCAGAGTGAAGGAAGAAGCTGAAGAGGGAGGCGGACTCTTCAGGCCTCTACCTCATGCCCCACCTCTTCTAGCCAGGCCCCACTTCCTGACATCATGTTTAGCCACAACACTCTTATAATCCAATCACATTGCAAATGCCCTACTTTTGAGTGTATGAAGCTCTAGAGATACATCCAAATATAAACCAAAATATTCTTCTCCAACCACTAAAAGGCTCATGCATATCTCTATGGAAAATGCATTTAGCCCATCTCTAAGAGTTGCCAAAGTCTGAGAATTTCCAGCGTTGCTAAAAAGTCCAGTCTCCTCTGAGACAATGCACATTCTTAGCTGGGAGCTCCTCTAACTATCCAAAATAAGTTAAACATTTATGCAGTGGAACAGGATAAACGTTCTTATTACAAAAGTGAAGAATGAGACTGAAGCAAGACCAAACTCCACCAGTAAGTAGTTCAACTCCAATGTAGTAGTTCTGTATCCAGCACCCAAGGCAAACACGTGAGCTCTACCTCGCTTGGACAGCCTACCCATTGCTTGAGCTGCCTTTGCTTATTCTTTGCCTCTCTCTTCCTTTCTGCTTCCTGGATCCCACCTCTTATATACCTTCAAACCATTTTTCCTATTGTCTTGATCCAAATTACTTGGTTTCTTTTTAGCAGTAATTTTTTTATTCACCAAATTCTCTCTTCTCCCACTTTACAGGCCCAACTCCATGGGAGCTTCCTTTCTGGTAAAACTCAAAACTTTTAATATCCCTCAGCTATTCCATTTACTCTTAATTCTCAAAGAAAAACTCATGATTCTTAGTGAAGAATAGTAATCAAGGCACAACCTCAAGATGCTGAAATCTCCTCCAAACTAAGAATTGGAAGAGGGGGTGAGAAAAGAATTAAGATATATTATATATTTTTACCAACTCCCCACAATAATTGTAATCACTATGTACTGCAAACATGCACTGAAAAAGAAATCTCCACCAGATTACTTTACCATTTTTAACCTTAGTCTCCTGCAGAGCCTCCAGATATAAGCAAAATGTAGGTGAATTTTCTGCCAAAGCACAGCACACATGGCCTGGTGCCCACCTGCCAATGAAGTTCTTGTTTCCCAACTGAAACCTCCAGAGCCTAATCCTTTCCATCTGCTTTTTTATCAGCATTCTATTCTGAACCTGCTCAAAATCTCCCATCAAGTTCAGCTTATGGCATTCTAGGACCACTTTTCTACCCAGAACATCCAGACTCCTCCTCCCTCAAACCAGTTCTAAAAACTTCTGAACCAGGAACAATGGTATCAAAAGACTCTGGTACCAAAGTCTGTCTGAATCACTTTCTCATTACTGGGATACAATACCAATACCCAGACCTTAAAGGAAGACAGAGTAACAGCTTCTGGTCAGCTGGATCCAAGGCAGGATGGCATGGCAGAGGGACATGGTAGAGGAGAAACTACTCATGCATGGCACCCAGGAAGCAGAGAGTGAGGGGAGGGAGACAAACCTTTCCAGGTTACACACGGTAACATCAGACTTATCTAGAATGACCCCCCTAATCCAATCACTTGCCTAAAGCCCTACATTTGAGTTAATGAGACTTTGGGGAGACATGCAGGTAATAAACCATAACAGCTTCTAAAATAAAGGAGGAAAATCAGAGATGACCAAAGAATCTGAAATACATTAATACAAAGAAAACTGTTCTCATGAATAAAAAGTCAATGGTTAATTTTCCATTTCCATTACTTCTAACTGTATTTTTCTATAACACTGTCTAAAACAATAGTTCTTCTTAAACTACGATTTATGAACCACAGCAAAATTCAAGATTGTACAGAGCAAGATGAGTTACATATAAAATTATGAAAATACAGACTGAATGGGAGCATGTAGTCTTGAAAACACATCACTTTTTCTGTGAAGTTTATAGTTTTCATCAGATTCTCACAGAGGCAGTAGATTGTTCTAGAAGACAAAGTACTCCTTCCTGTAGCTTCATAATGTAGAAACACTATCTGACTGTATCTCGTGGCCCCATGTTTTTCCCTCTGACTACTGTACCACTTAGCTTCTCATGGTCTTTCTCCTGATCACGGCATATTTTGTTTCTCCTCTGCTCTTATCACACAATTTCCTTTATTTGTGGGAATCTCTCCTTACCAACTCTCTCCAGACTGTCACTGGTTGAGTTGTATGCAGTCACTTTTTCCCAGAAGCCTTTCCTGGCATAATTCTCAATGATCCCAACTCTCACTTTTAAAAAATTAGGAGTCTCTTCAATAAGTTACCATGGTTGTGATATGAGCAAGTCCTATGCCTATAGGTTACAGTGGTCCCGAATATGTATTTATCATCTCATTATTATTGCCTGTTTCCAACACTTGACTACAGTCACTTAGGGAGAAGCCAGGTGATTATCTTTGTCATAGCAGATTTCTGGTATGGAAAACCCACTCAATAAATATGTGTTAAATAAATAAATGATAATATGTCCTTGTGATTAAGAGCACTTAGCTTTGGTTGTACAATATGCAGCTGCCCTTCCCAGTTCTATTACTTGATACATAGCTTTGAGGAAGTCTCATTTTTGAGCTCTATTTATCCTTCAGTAAGAGGAATTATGTTACCTAACTGATCAGAGCGTTAGCAAGATCATAACTGATAATATTTGCAAACTTTGCAAAGTTTAATAAATTCACAGAAATAATGAGAAGGTGAAAGTGTATGTGCTCATAGATGTTTTTGTAATTGTGCATTCTATCAATAGATCAATTCTTATTGGAAAATTCACATTTTTTCTTATTATATTACAGAATAAATTTTTATTTCTAGACAACACTTAAGAAATCTACATTATATTACATCATGGACAACAACAAATACAGAATATGAAAACCTGGGGGATTTAGATTTGCATCCTAATTCTACTACTGTACTTTCTAGCTAAGAATCTGAACTTTTCTGAATTTTAGTTTCCTCAATTAAATAACGACGGTCTCCACGTGTAACACTATAGAGCACCCACTCTGGCATTTTTCCCTCACAAGCAAACTGTGGGTTTGATCCTCCCCCACACATCACTCCTTGAACTCAGCTTTGGATCTGATGATGGCCTCACTGAGCTATGAAACTCTGATACCCACGGGCACTGTCATCTCCCTTTGGAACAGAGAAGAGATGAGAGTAGCCTACAGCTAGGTTTGAGACCCTAAAATTCAGATCACAGAAAATCCATGCTCTTCTGTTTTGTCACTGTTGTCCTGTCCGAGGTATTAGGTGACATTGAGAGTGTTTAAATGAAGAATGACAGAAAAGGATTTGGAGAATTGATCTAAGAAAATGAAGGACGTGAAAGTCTCTGATTTGTTTCCATAGTATTATGATTTCTCTCATGTAATGATAATAGAGAAGCTCATAGCCCTTGGATAGTCCAGCAGCCCTTCAGGACACATTCACAATTTGTTCTCCATACTTCTAGAGTTCTTGATTTCTCAGTTTCAATAATAGTTTGGCTTTAAAAGACCTTTGACACATTTTTCATTTCAGATTTTAACAAGTGAATTTTAATCCTCAGCTTATAAAATATCCTTGCTTAATTTCTTCCTGAAAAATGTCTGGAAAAATATGTTAAGGGTCTTCTGATACCATATATCTTCACTCCTTAGTGTCAGAAGCCTTGCCTGATATGACAATGTGAATGGAGACCAGAAACTAATACCCTATCTCTTGTCTCTTCCTAGTCTCTGTCTCTAAATCTGCTCTGTGCTGGACAACTATATATGCTTTCTCCCTTATTTTTTAAAAAATTAAAAAAAGTTAGCACTGGATCATGCAAAAGTTAGATGTTCTGATTAGTATCTTACAGTCTAGTTGGTCATGTTAACCAAAGTAAAGCATTAATAAATGTGTAGTAATTTGATGTCACTTTGTTCATGAAAAAGGAAAAAGTCCAAGTAGTTAACCTTTACCATCAGTGGCTTTAAGTAAAGCAGCTGATACTCCATAGCATGAGCAGAGCTCATCCAAGCAATTGAAGGATTTAACAAAAAAGCTGGTTTCCCAAAAAGGAAAGGTTTTTTTTCTCCAAACTTAAGACACAGAAATCCTGAGTTGCCAGCCTGCTAGCACTGGCCTTTAGATACCAGTCTCATGGCTTTAATATCAACTCTCACCTGAATTTTCAGCTCTCAGCCTTTGCCTAAGATTTTGAAGGTATCATTTTCCACAATTACATGTGCCAATTATAGAACGGGCTTCTGTTTCTCTAGAGAATCTTCATATATTTTTCTATTCTCCAAAATGCAAGCACACACCCACCCATACACAGACACACACACACGAACACACATGAACACACACACATACACACACGTGCGTGCACACACACACACACACACACACACACACACACACACACACACAGTCCAGGGCTACAAACCAAAAACTTAAATTCTAAACTTCAAACCTGTGCTTCTGCAGTTGTGACTCTACCTTGTTTCCAAAAACTAATTTTGGCTCTCTCAGTGCTGGATACTGAACAAAGTTGGGGAAGCAGTTTTCAGCACATTGAGTTGGAAAACTTGTTTTCTCACAGATTTCCCTGAAGCCCAAAAGCTAAGAGCGAACATCCTGAAGTATTCCAAACAGATGCATCAAAACACTGAGATAAGATTTGCCAAAAGCTGGCCCAGAGCTACAAGTTACACTCACTGCCGAGCTCCACCAGCAAATGGATGAGCAAAGACAGCTAAGGAAACACCTCTTTGTAACAGAGTTGTAGACAAGATACAGGCTGGGAACTTTCTCATATCTTCACAGCTAACTCAATCCAAAATGGAAAAGCTCCAAGGGAGCCATCTGCCTTGGAACGCTGTTATTTAAAAGGAAAGAGGTGAAAGTCCAAAGATGAGCAGGTAAAAAGAGGGTAGCGAAGAAAGGGGAGATGCCTCGGAGATGGCCTGAGCTTCCAGCATGTTGATCAGGAAGCCAAAGGCATCTCATGGGTTACATGAGCATTGCTGACTGGGTCCCAGAATTAATCACACAAAATGACTTTGCCTCAGAAATGTACCTTCCAGTGTAGATTTTATAGAAGGAAGTATAGTGTGAAGAAAGTCAAGAAACAATGTAGTATTACAAGTTTCACTAAGGTATCAACCTAAGGATTGCTTCTCGGTCCTAAATTTGCAATTTTTATTCATTGTATAATGGACCCAGAGTAGAAGATGCTCCCTCTGGGGCATCATCTCACAGAGGGTTCCTATGTCACACCAGACCACAACACGACGCCAGATGAATTAGCCTTTCTTTATTTCCTCCAGCTCCTGTTCCGCTTCCTGTGAGATCCTGACAGACTCAGAAACGGCAGAGTAGGAAGGCAGGAGGACGAAGATGTGCGCCCTCCCCCTGATGGCAGGGCTGATAAGTCTGAGGAGAAAAAGAACGTTAGTCAAATTGGACTGGACTTTTTTATACAGTAAACACTGTTAAGAATCACATATCGGCCACATACTTAAAAAAACAAAATGTTCCCATGATTCTACCTAAAAACAGTTTTGTTCAAAAAATTTGTTACAGAAGCCTACCTTCCTCTGCTATTTTTTTCTAGTTAGTCTTGGCCCCAAATTTCCATTTTATTCAAGCTTTTGAGATCAAGTGATTTCAAGTTATAATTCTGTCTTAACTTAACATAAAATAATTTTTTAAAACATATCTAACTAAATACACTACCAGCCTGAAGTAGAGTTATAAAATGATTTTTTTTTGCATGCTAATAATTATGTTTGAATAACTAAGGCCAGTGATAAAAAAATTGAAAATATTTTTCACATATTTTTAAATCAGGAAACAAAACTGATCAATTGTCAAATGCTTTTATAAATGATCATTTATTAAAATACTTATACATAAATACATTATATTATTATATTTTTAAACAAAAATGTGTGAACTCTTTCTTAACAAAAGCAGACATAAGAGATTAGAAAATGTCATATAGCCATGTATCCATACAAATTAATAGGACTTGTAATATTCATGCAGCAGTCTATAGATAAATAGATGTATAGATAAACAGACAGGTAGACAGAGGGGTGCTAGAGAGCTAGGCAGACAGCCACTCAGTTCTTCAGGTCACTGTTTTGAATTATGCCATATTCAAAGTTCAGAAAATATGAAGAAGTCATTTGAAATACTGGTTCAATGAATAGATGTGATGAATTTAGGAATAAGCAGTAATCCTTTCCATTAAAATATGATAATAATTACTAAATTACATAGCTCTTTAAATGTTTCCAGTTGGAAAGAACTGGGCAATGAAGTGTCTTTTCCATTATAGTTAGGGTACTGTATATAAGCTACTAAATTTTACTGGGTCTCTGTTTTACTCCCCTATCGAATGAATAATTAGAAGAAATGGTCCCTAAAATCATGCTTAAATATGTACTCCATAAGTCCGTTGTGTACCTCTCACCCTCCTTTCTAAAGTCATACCACATTCATCTTCACTTTCCCTCCATGTTCCTATGGCAAAGACTGTTATACAGTGACCAAGGAACCAAGAGGCTTGCAAAAATGGAAACTGAATCTCAATGTCACCTGTTCTAATGGTATTTTTTGTGTGCTGACCCGTTCTTTTTCCACCGTGTATCTCCTCTGGGATACCCCACAAAATAAACTCACTGAGTTTTCTCCTTTCAGCTTGCTAAACAGGAAGTGTCAGCAAGTCCCCGGTGGTCATCAGATGGAACATCCTCCCTGGGGCACGGAGGACAGCTTAGCTCCTCTGTGGCCCAATGAAAGGTTCTGAGGGTACAAAATGCAGAGTTGTCCCAGAAGGGCAGGTAGGAAATGAAGTAAAACCAGAGCCCTTGTTTTCTTTACTTGAACAGAGAAATCTATAAATTCAATACAGTATAAACAATTTCAGATGGAATTTCAAATAGATTTGCCTTGTTTAGAATTGAGACAAGCGGATTCAAATATTTTTATTAAACCAGGCATGATGGTACCCACTTTACAGCACTCAGGAGGCCGAGCCAGTGGCCTGGGCAGGAGGAGTTCAAGGTTCCCCTGTGCTACACAATGAGTTCCAGGTCAGCCTGAACTACATAGGGAGACCCCATCTCAAAAAACATAATTTTTATTAAATAAAAAAGTAGTTTTTAAATAAAAGGGAAAAGTGTAGTCATTCTACCATGAAGCAAGTCTTATTATGAACTATATTATTTTAGATAGTAAGATATTAAAGCAGAAAATAGAAAGCCCAGAAATACATCTCTGTGTATTTGGTATTTTCATATACAACAGACTTAGCATTGCCAATGAACCAAGAAAATATGAATAACTCAGTAAACAGGGCTGGATTATTGGCTAGATACATGGGGGGGAAAAAGTTCTCAGTTCACCTGACCTCATGAATAAATCTGAGATACTTAAATACTTAAACATGATCATCAAAATATTATATCACTTAGAAAAAATAACAAAATTTATTTTCAGTATGAAATCCAAAGCCTTCACATTGAGAGCCATTCCCATTTTTATTTATTTGTTTTACTTACTTGAGACATTGTCTCACTAAGTCACTGAACTGCCCAAGCTGGGCTTGAATTCGCGAGCCTGCTGCTTCAGCCTCCCAGTGTGCTGGGATCACAGGCATGCACCATTACACCTGGATCAGAGCATTATTTAAAAATTTAAAAAATTAAAAAAACAAGAAACTGAGTCATAAAGGTAAGAATTTTAGTTAGGTTACTTTAAATCTAGGAATTTCTGCAGATCAAGCAGTAATATAAAAAGAAGTAAAAGGACAAGACTTATTTATAAAGGAAGACTAGACAATTTAAGTTAAAATAAACAATATCCAGGGCAAATAGATCAACAGAAAAACATGGACATGTTATGAAAAGGTAATTCACAGAAGAAAAATCTCAAATGATCAATAAACATGAAAAGACGTTCAAGTTCATGAGAAACCAGAAATATATCTTAAAAACTGAAGTAAGTTGGCATTTCACATCCACCTGATACTACCAAATGTTGAGAAGGTTATGGCATAATAGAAACATATCAGTTATTATTAGAAGTAAAAGTGGAGAAACCCCTCTAAAGGGTAATTTAACAATAGCTAATGGATTTGAATATGCACATAGTGTCTCTAACCCTAGTAATCCTACAGGGGTGGACAACTGGGCTGAAATCATGAAGAAAAGAAGGAAGGTTCTGAAATTTGAGGAAAATGAGAAGAAATTGGCTTTGAGAGTGCATCGGAAGACATGCTGAGTGAAATAAAATCTTCAGCGTGGCCCAAGGTGCTCTTTCATCTGGCTCTGAGCTTTATTTCCCACTCAGATGCTTCTTCATAGGCAACAAGGATCAGGACACCTGAAATGGAGGAGAAATACAGCTTTGGGAGTTCAAACTCAAGACACAGAATCCTCCAAATGGTTATAAAGTGAAGAGAGACACGATCCAATACGCCTTTGGAAAGACCACTCTGAGAAGAAGCAATTATCCTGTCTCCTAGCATAATGTAGCCAGAGTAGATTCTCAATAACAGAATGGTAAAGAATAAAGGGATAAATGGCCAGAGGAAAACACAGTGGAAGGACAGTGATGAAATTGTTAACATGAAATTTCTCTAATGCAAATCATATTACTGGAAAAGAATCACTGGTAAACAGTAAGTAAAAGATGCTCGATATGGTTTCAAGAGACTACTATGATCTGTATGTTGCTTTTACTTCCTTTTAATAAAGCTCTTATCTTACAATAATGTTTCCCTATTTGCCACCAGGCATTTGTGACAAGACTTGGGTAAGCAAATGTTTTCCTTAGGAATGCTTAAATATTTTTCACCATCTATACAGCTCCTAAAATAATAACCTTCGGGAAAAACTGCATCACTTCTACATACATGGCAACTCCATTAAAGAAAGACAATCACATACTACGCCCACCTCCAAACCCACTTATCAGGGAATCAAGCTCTTTTTCTACTATTGAATAATATTATTTGTGGAGACCTATAACTAAAAGAAATTCATAATCTAATCTCCAAAATAGTAAAAGATTGCTTGCCACAGATTATTTCTTGTTACTATGTAACATTATATAATTGAGAAGAGCTGATCACATTTTTTTCTTTTTAAAACAAAAAATTCACTATATCTAAATATAGCCTTCTAAAATTAAGTGAAGCATATTAACAGTCTTCTAAAAATACTTCTATAGAGACTACCAGGTAGAATAAGACAAGTAACTCAAATATTTATTTTTCCTTTTTCTCATTATAATATCTAAAACTGAAAATACACATGAAATGTTTTACTTCAAAGACATCGTTAAGAACCACTTATCTCAGTTACTTGATCCTGTTTGCCAATTTCTCTTCAATATTAACAGGTATCATTGGTTCTCTTCTCAGTGCACCACTGAGAATTTTTCAAATTACCACTATTTGTATCAATATTTAAAAAATTATATTCACTCTAAGCATAACTCATCTTGCTAAAATAATATTTTAATATTTGTCTAAAATGTTTAACACTGATATGCAGTATCCTAGTACTATGTCTTCTCTTTTACTCAATCTTCATCCCAAATAGCATTTATTATGTCCTCTTGGTAAATAAATATAGATGGTAGATTTCTTTTTGTTGTTGTTGTTTGATGCTTTGTTTGATTTGTGAGGTGGGTCTCACAATGTAGCCCAGACTACCCTTGAACTCACCGTGTAGCACACCATTCTCTGATTCCAAGAAATCCTCCTTCCTGAACCTCCCCAGTGCTGGAATTTCAGGCATGCACTACTACACCCAGATAGATGATAGATTTTGTAATGCACTATTCTGAAAAGCCGTTCTTCTTCAGTGACATGTAAAAATCCAGAAGGAATAAAATACCAGTTCCTCTAGACCCCACAGGGCCAGGTTTTGAAACCGAATATTTGTCCAAACCCTGAAAATGAATGCAGTAGAAAAATGGAGCATATCTTGGGATTTGCTCATCATACATATCACCCATGGATAATTAGTGACGTGACTACTGTCACCATCATAAAAAATATAAAGTCCCCATACCACTAAGGAAAAACAAAATGGCTGAATTTTTGTCTCAATTTTTTAACTTATCGCTTTGTCATTTTTCTTGACCTGTCATCAACTTGTTTCTGCTGCTATTATAAAAGGAAAACACGCTGATGCACCATCTCAAGGCAGCAGTTCCTATTCTCTTTTCTTTCCTTATTGTCTCTTGAAGAGCCACTGTAGAAAAATCTCAGAGTGACTCATGCATGCAGATATTTTCCCTCAAAACCAGACTCTCCTGAGATACTCAGTGAAAGGAGAGTATTAATGTGAGTGTCACATTTAAATGCATGAGAAGAGTCCATCAAAAAATAAATTAGCAAGACCATGATTACCTTTCCAAATTGCTAATATAACTGTGTGAAAGAATGACTGTCATTTAAGCCATCTCATTTCTAACCATGAAATCTGACCCATCAATATCACTCCAATTAGAAAACACTGTTTATACTGTGTGGGATCATATCTATGAATATGGAAGTAACTATGGAAGTAGATCTTCACTGTTTATAGCCCTCTTTTCTTCTTTGGAAAAATACTCTCACAAATACTTAAAGGAAATTATTTTATGTTTGTTATGTTCTTATTTACCTTCCATGTAAAAGAAAACCAAAAGTTTGCAATTTAATCACTAAATAAAGAACATTAAATTGAGGATGTAGCTCAGTGATAGAGCACTTGGCTAGAAAGTTTGAGGTTCTGGGTTCAATTCTCTGTACCATGAACAAAACAAAAACAACATTAACATTTAATTTGTTGGTTCTTTTTACTTACTAAAGATTATATAATTGTTATATCAATATAATACATAAATATGACCTAAAACACTCCATAATTTGCAAAACCTTTGGATAAACATATTCAATGCTTTCTGCGTTTTCAAAATAAAACCCTTTATTTGTCCAATTTTTGTTGTCATTGCTAATAACATAATATCACACATTGGATGAATTATAAAAAGAAGAGAAAAGGAGAGGAGAGGTGAAGATATTTACTTTGGCTTATGGTTCTGTTCCAAGGTCCACTGCATCCAGTGGTGGTCTCCTCACTGACAGTGTTTCCGGGAAGCCCAGAGCACCAGGTAGCAAGAGACAGAGAATTCAAGAGGCCTTGCCAACCTGGAATTTGGAGCAAACTCAATCTAGAGATAAACATTTATTATTAATCCATTAATCACATGAGCAGATTAATCCATGTATGAGGATGAATGCCTGATCACCTCTTAAATATCTCAATAACACCTCTTTTTTTTCCCTAGGAGACTAAATTTTGCTATGTTTCTGAGCCCAATTTCAGGTACAAATGATCTTCCTGCCTCACCTTCCTGAGTAGTAGGAACTTTAGGCATGGGCCACCTGACCCAGCAGAACTCACCCCCTTCATTTTCATGATGGGAATTAAATTTCAACATGAGTTGTGCAGGGGCGAAACGTACTCATACCATACCAAGGAGCTTTTGCTGTAACTTCTATTTTTTGTAAAAATGAATTTTTAATTGTTCATGGGCAGGAAGCATGCCCATACTTATGCCACACTCTATCTTGGAGCTGCATCCAAAATGACAAGGACTCAGATAGCAGATTCATTTCCTATGGTTGCATTTAGCTTCTTTCATCTTGCACCGCTGAAATCTCCTTTAGGACAGAAAAGCTGTAAATTCTCTCTTTTTAAATGTAATTCATGGTCCTGATTTAATATATTTAAGATGAGGGCAAAATGTTCAGTTGCTGCATCTGCCTTACAAAAGCAGCCCTTGCTCTCAAGGGGACATTCAAAGCAGCTTCATAATGCTACGAATTAATCCTAGCACACTGTCAAGAAGAAACAAATAATTAAGTACCCACTGAAGCAAAACAAATACTCCAATTTCAATACAGCACATAAAACACCACAACTTGTCAGGTAATTTAGCATGTTGGAATTCTTTCACTATAACTGACAGTAGCAGCCCAATTCTCAAGGTAATCTGGAAATTTTATCATGTATTGAAATGCAATTCCTTTTAAATGTTGAATCCTGCACAGTTTAACAGCAGTTATTTCATAGCTTCATAATAGTCTCATTTATTCTGCTGTCAGAAGCAAGTTAGAGCCAGAAGAAAGGACCAAAGAAATCCCAGTTTTGTATTTCTCCCCCCTTCAGAAAGAACCCTAACTAAAACCACTTAACATTCATAAATATCTAAAATGTGAAGAGTAAACAACAGTAGAGTTTTACTGGTTTATGTGACATATGCAACTAAAGATATGATGATTTCCCTCACCAACCAAAACCAAGCAAACTTAATAAGCAGAAAAGCAGTAAAGTTCCCCTATGCCTAGGCCAGTATTTATACATACTAGTCATTTGTTGAATACAGAGTGAATGAATGAGTAAGTGGGGTTGAATACTACCTTGCCCTCAGCTCTGCAACTATCTTGCAGTAGTTTTGCTTAGCCAAGAAACAGAATGGATCAGATGTGCCCTCCTTCTGTGGCACATGTTCAGGAACATAGGGCCCAAGAGAATCTTTCTCCTTCTCTACCAGTCTCCTTCTGCTTCTAATTCAGGTTTTAGGCTTGGCCTAAATATACTTAGTTGAATATACATGCCATACTAGGTAGATGAATGCTACCTACTGTACCTAATAAAACCAAAAACTTCCAAGACCTAATAGAATCAAAATTTCTTCTTGCTCACCTAATACTGAGAAGGAGGACACAAGGAGGAACTCTTCAATAAAGCTACAGAAACCCAAGATTATATAATTCTGCCATCTACACCCTAAGGCTTCTAAAGTCACCCTGGGATGTAACTCCATCACAACAGGCTTTAGGGAAGGCAGAGCCTGAGGAAGAGCAAGCTGAAAGCTTCTGTGAGTCATACCTGAGTGTGAGCATCACCTCTTACCAATTCCACCTGCTGGAATCCACTCACTGGCTGCATCTCAGTACAAGGCCATCCTCAACACAAAGTCCACAACTGAGGAACCATGTCCTATGAACAGTTCTACAGCATGTAAGGAGATGGGCTCAAGGGGTGGCACAAATATTTTACTTGACAATTCAATGTCTCTGACACCTGTTTCCCCACCTGAGACCTGAGATACAAGGAAGGACATTTGGGACCAGAGCTATCCCACAATGCAGCCACCTCAGGTTACATAGTAACTGTGAGATAAGTGTGGAACAAACAATCAGAGAAAGACTCAAGATGACTGAAGATTATTAACTTTTTAATACGCTAATTCTCAAAAGAAATGTTATTTGTGATGTCATCAAGGAGCCATTTTTTTTAGTATGACAATTCAGTTGACAACAGAAGTTTCTCCTGTTACATGCTACTAGGTCAGATACTTTGAAACAAGGAAATAGTAGTAGGAACTGGCTTTCCATATCCTGTGTTAAAATAGATGATTTTGATCATAATTACTGAAAACGCAGGTCTAGAACCATCTTTACAACAGTCCTAAATCTCAGAAGAGTAATATAACATTAAATAAGATCTTACTCACTTTCTTCCCTCAAAATAATATCATGCTTATCAGAGCAGAAATGTACAGTTCTAGAAGCAAAATTTAAAGAGTTTCATAAAGATCTTCTTAAAAGGTTTTAACAACACTAACCTGTGCCTCTGACTGGACTTCTTCCTGCAGTTCAGAAAGGACTGAAAGGAACAAAGGGAACAGCTTGAACTCTTCCAAAGTGGTCATGACTGTAGTAAATGTGCTATTTGGAAAAAACAAGTCCCCGGGTGATTCCAGAAACACTGAGCAGGAGTCTAGAACATAACCTTCCAAGTGGAGTTTTAACTCATTCAGTCTATGTTTAGTGGAAACATCTACCACAGGAATAAAATCCAGATCCTACCCACTTGCCCCTACTTTTATATAAAGCTGAAGAACACAATAATTTATAAAGAAGCAGTCTGGCATGAAATATTTGTTACAGTAAATGATAGAAGCAACTAAGATGTAGCCATGGCTAGAAACAGATTGGAAGTCATAGTCATTGAGACACCTTTATATGACCCTACTAAGGTCTCTCCCTTTTTAGGCAGAATGAAAGACACAGCCGACCAGCCTATCACTTCTCCACACAGCACTCACCACCAATCGCCCTGCATATCGTCCACTCACCCACCCGAATTATATGCATATCCTTGCAAAGTACTTATCTCTCACAAACTCACAGCAGCAGGAAATCTACATATGAACTCTAACATTATGTGAATTTAATTTAACAGTGATTTGGTTAAGTATAATTAAGAGAGCCAAGATTGGAAAGAGGAAAAAAAAAAGTGTGTTAACACAGCTGACAATATGTTGTGCATAGCAACTTGTCCAATTTAGCTTTTGATCAATAGCAGTGCTTGGAAATAAAAGAGAAAATAGACTGAGCAAATCAACTAAAAAGTGGTAGGAAACCACGGGAGCACTTTAGATGAACCCTAACTCCACTGAAAAAGGTGTCTCTGTGAGGCCAAAGAGGATCCTGGCTCCCACTGACACAGTCTATTTTTCCATCAGGTTTAGAAAAACGGAAGCCGAGTGCTGGCCTGCACAAAACAGAACACTTGCTATTTTCCATCTTTGCAATTTGAAAGAGAAATATGCTAGTTCTCCATTCATATAAACTATGCGGTGAACTCAGTGAACGGCAAGTATTCCCAGGCAGACACCCACATGCTGTGGATTTATTTTCACTTGTGAGGCTGATCCAACATCCTCTGCCACTGAGCTTCCCCGGGTCCCTCCTGGGACTCTCCACAACCCCGCTGCCCCTTTCAACATAACACATTATGGTGACAACAGAGCAGATCCCCAGAAGATAGCAGCAATATAAACTTGGAAACAGGTTGCTCCTCTCCATATTTACAGTTTTGTTCCCTGGGTTAACATGGCATGATATTCATTCTCGTTAGCCTCTCAGGGAGAAAAAGAGCCATCCCATGATTCTGTTCAGTCTGCTTTTCATTTTCTACATAAATATTATGTCTGGTCAGTCCTGAGGAGTAGGCAGAGTACAAGAAAAGCAGAGATTCTTGCTCCAAATCACGTGACGTTATTGTGATTGGAGGGACTTCAATTTTCCAGTGTGAAGTAATATTAAATAATCTACATAAACTAATTATTGACAACATCCATTTTAGTGAGGTATTTCAGGACCCTTGTTACTTTGAAAAACTTCCACACAATAGATATATGATACTTCACACATAAACTCTAATTATACTAATTACAATGCAGGAGAAAACAAGCTTTGTTTTGTAAATGCCAATAAAACTGAGCCCCAGAGCATTCCAAATGGACACATTAGGCACTGGTGAAGCAACAAGGCTCTTTGTCAGGCTATTTACAGGGGCCAAGAGAAACAACCTTGCTCACATATTTCCTTTGGCTACAAACATTTAAAACCAAACTTAAAGTTTAAACGCGGAAGAAAGAAAAACAAATTAATGTGTGTATTTATAGAGCAAACTAATTTTGTTTCATTATCTCTAACTATGCTAATCGCACAAAGTCACCATTTTATACGATGAAGTATCTTCTCCACATGTAAAAATAGGCTTCAGCTGAATGAGGGAGAAACTCAAAAGGACACTGGCTTTTATTTATCAGCAGGCTCACAAGGGCTACCCAGCACTGAAAAATGTATATAAAATTCTGAGTGCAGTGTAACATAAAAGAAAGGAACCATAAAAGTAAAGAATAGCATTGTAACATGGCTCATGGTAATTCTGTGCTTTTTTAAAAATATTGTTTTTAAAATAGCAATAATCTAATGATCGAAACAAAGATCACTAATTCAAGATGAAATTGCCAAAGAATTGGGGAAAAAATGGAGTGTAACAGCAAGTATTCAAATATGCATGGAGCTAACAGTGTCTAAAGTTTTAATTTGTGTTATAAAGAAATGTCTATCTAAATACACTTAATAAAGTCACAGTAAGTTTTAATCAAACAGTAAAAAAGAATATATCCCTTCCAGACAATTCCTGAAGGTGATGCCTCAATTACTGTAAAGTGAAAGTCTTATTATTCATGCTAATAATATATATCAACTGTATGTGAATTGCACTAGTCATAAAACTAGCTAATGAACTCATACCAAAGATCTAAAATTTCTAGAACTAAAAGGGAACTGTTTATATTTTTATACTTACTCTATGGAAATGGGAACTGGATTCATGGAGATAATGAGCACATAGTTTCTTAATTTCTCTGAATTTTCGTGTAAAATAACAAGATAGCAAAAGAAAATTTGTGAAGAGAATTTATAATAAACTAAGTGATAGAGTATCCCCACAAGTCACAAGCCACAAAACAAATAGATGACAGACCACCGACCATAAGCTCTGCATAGCATCGGTGCTTGTACAAAGGAAAACACTAGGCTGTCTGATGGTTCCGAGCACCAGAGACACCAGTAATGCCTGAAAACACACTGTGGAAATCACGACCGTGTATATGAAAACTTCACCTGAAACAAGGAGTAATTTTGCCCAACATAACAATGCAAAAAATGCAAGGAAAGATATCAATAACTGAAGAGGTTCAAACATGTCTTCTAGAGAAGCCCAGACTTCATGATCTGACCAGACAAATCTTTCAGAACAGAGACATACTGAAAAGAAACTAATGGGATTTGAATCAAACCAAAGAGACAAAGAGCACTGATGGAGGAAAGTCGACATTCAAGGGAAAGTGAAGGAAGGTAACAGCAGAAATCTCCAAAAGCAAGCTGCCAGTTTTGAATGTTGCTTATTTTAGTCTGTTCTGGATGTTAAATCATAAGTTACATGGCTTACAAAGAAATTATGGTAGTAAGGCTGAGAAGTCTAAGACCGAGACAAATTCAGTTTCTGATGAACGCCAGATTCCTGGCTGATAGACGCATCTTTTCTTGGTGTCATGGTAGAAGGGGCCAGGGAGCTTCCTGGGTCTTTCTTTTTTTTTTTAATTATCTTTATTGGTATATTA
>PVIR01000488.1:99031-174789 GCA_004026965.1 Petromus typicus
CACCTTATTTTACATTGAGCATTTTCTATTTCACAATATATAACATACAATGCTAGGACTCATTTACATCTTCATTTTCTCATACCAGAGAAAAGATGCGATATGTACCTATCTGTGCCCTATTTATTTCACTTATGAGGATATCCTCAAGGTATGTCCATTTAAGTAGAAATGATTCAAACTTATCATTTTTTTATGGTAGAGTAGTACTCCATTCTGTAGAAGAACCACAGCTTTTTTTTTTTTTTATCCAGTCTCCAGTTGATGGACACTTGGGGTCTTTCTTCTCATGGCACTAATCCCTTTCTGGGTTTAATCACCTCCTGAAGGTGTCATCTCCTAATTTCATCACCGTAGGGAATAAAATTTCAACATTTGAATTTGGGGGACACAAATATGCAATCCAAAGCATTATTTAAATACAAGTAAAGAAAGGCATTCTGGTACTAGAAAAAGCATTATTAGCTGTAAGACTTTTTAATTGTTTTCTCCTATTAGAAAAATATGACTTCTTAGGAAGCCTGCCTCTATCTAACAAAGTCTGTCTGTTGAGCCCAAAACACAACACCCTCTCTTAGAAGACTATAAGAACATGTAAATATGTTCCGTTTCTACTGACGAAAAATAGAACAGTTAATCATCAGTAAGGAAAATAATTACCCATAGACAGAAATCAACAAACATATAAAACTATTAATTCACAATATTTAATTAATTAAAAACTTATCAATCACCTTCATAGATGCTAGGGAACACTCATTTTGCTTTTCCTATATGACTGTACTACTGGGTAACCAAATGGTAAGTGAAGGGAAATAAATGTCTACTTATAAATATATTCCAGATAGTAATTATTTTAGATAATAAACTATCAACACTTGCAACTTCTCCTCATTCAGTAAATTAATGGATCTATCTATTGCACATCAATGTCTTCTAACAAAATCAGAGATGACCAGACATCATATGACTTTAAAGTCTTGCCAAAATGTCCAGCATGAGTCCACAAAACTTCTATTTCTTGATTTTCTTCTTCAAGAAGCAAGAAAAAACAAATGTGAAAATTTAATCAGGAATATATAGTTAACCAAATCATGACAAGGGAAAACTTGATAGTCCAGACCATCCAGATCCTGGAACAGGTAAATCATAAGGAAAAGAAGAAGACAAAATGTTGGGAGGAAGAAAGGATCACAGCCACCAACAGGTTAGAGGAGAATCTGACCATGTCAGTAGTCTTAATGGAAAAGACTAATAGCTAATGTACAAGGGCACCCTTTAGAGGAACAGCTTTGTAAAATAAAATCAAAGGACACTGTTGATCTGAAAGGCAGAAAAGCAGTTACTCCAGTGAGCACGTCTATAATGAAAACAGGCCTCACCAGTGTCTTGGGCAACTGGTAATGTCCTGGCTTAGTCTGGGTTGTAATTACAAATGTATTTTCTTTAAAATAATTCCCTAGCCATAAACATTATCAAGAAAAATAAATGTTTGAGTCAAATGGACGTACTTTGAGGACAAAGTAAAATAAATAGATCACAGATGTGTAAACTTTGTATCTTTTCTCTGGTATGAGAAAATGAAGATGCAAGTGAGTTCTAGAATATATAATAAATATTGTGAAACAGAAAATATTCAAAAGGAAATGAGGTGTAGGGGTAAGTAACCAGGGGGGAAAAATAATGTGAAGGTAATTAAAAAAAGGAAACAAAGTCTATGTATAGAGGGGGCGGGGGGAATGTAGGTTGGATAGGGGAATGAGAAAAAAAATGAGAATTAAGTTGTGTCAATACTGGTACAAGTTCTCAATGTGGAGTGTGATCGTTATGTGTATAAGTAATGTACCAATAAAGATTCAAATTTTTAAAAAAGAAAAGTAAACGTGAAAGAAAAGAAAGATAACAGCAGTCTTCCCGCAGTAAGAAGGTTGTAGGGCTGTATACACATTCTAAGAATCAAAATGAAGACTCTTAAACATCCTCCTTTGACCTCCAGTGAACTCCTAAAATTACTAAGACCCAGTAGCAGCCCACGAGAAGAAAGTCTCTGGTTTCCCCAGTCTCTGCTTTCAGATTTCCTACCACAGGATGTTTGCAGAAGTAGTTGATGGCAACTACTATAGATACGTTTCAGGTTTAAGCAAAAGAAAACCTGTCCTAGGAAAATTACTCTTTAAAAGACATGAAGTAAAAGCCTTAATATTCTATTGTCTCATTCAAAAAAAAAACCAAGAATCTGGACTTAAAGAGATTCAAAGGATTATTTTATTTTATTGGTCTTTTTATTTTTATCCATAAATTCTATAACAACAAAATAGGTTTTGGCATGGTAATATATCCTCTTAACCTTTGAGAATATAATGGATGGGTCATTAGAAATTAGGAATTTTTAAAAAGGAAATCTGTGTCTCCCTTGGTGTGTCAGAGCCTGGCTCAGTCTAAACGGGTGTATTTTCTGGTCTTTCTTCTACCCTTTCTGTACTTCTTTGCACTCCTCTATATGCTAAATGTAAGTTTCAGACTCATACTGTATTATATGTTCTGTGCAGTACCCTTCACATTGCACATGAGTGAGGTTATATGGCATCGTCTTTCTACTCCTGGCTTATTTCACTTATGTTCACCTTTATATTAATAAAAGTGGAAGATTCTATTTAAACTTTCCCTGAGTATAGAAATAGGAATGTATCAAAATTATTTTTCTAAAGCAAGGAAACTTTCTGTACTACTCTCAGATTAAGAATAATGGGTAATATGATTAAGAATTATTCAAAGAAGTTTTTACAAAAATCTATCATCTACACAAGAACAACCCGTCAGAGGCAGGGTTAGGATTCAAAATCAGTTTGTATGACACAGCCCTATAAGATCTACCCCACTGTACTTACAGCCTGCTATTAATAATCACTGTAATATGACTGAGTAAAAGATGTATCTACAAAGATAAGTAGCCTTTTTACAAGAAATCAGAAGCTTAGATAAATGGTTAATTTTCCTACATATAGAGATCTTTCTGAGCCAATAAGAAAATGTCTAATAACATTTCAAAAGAACATCATACAAAGATATGAATCATCACTGGAAAGAAATGAAAATAGCACTTAAATGTATGTAGAAACTAACACTGTCAGGAGCTCGGCTGAGCTGCCAGAGGTCGGCGTAGTGCACTAGTCAGGATCCATCACTGCAATGACATACCTCAGACAAGCTCATTACGAAGTAAAGAAAGGTTTATTGTGGCTCACCGTTCAAGATCAGGGAGCCCCACTCCTGGAGCCTCTGAAGGCAGGAGGATGTGGCAGAACAAAGAGCTCACATCACAAACCAGAAATCGGAGTGACTGAGAGACTGGGCTGCATAATCTCGCGAGAGCACCATACCCCAGTTACCGAAGGACCGCCAGTTCCCAACTCCCAAAGATCTACAGCTCCTGCACAGCAGGAACTCCGAAAAAAAACTCCTGCAATTTTATGTGCTCGAACTAAAGAGTACTGAGTAAGAGCAAGAAAAGTGTCTTCACAACCCCGGGCCCTATTCCTTCCTAGCAGAAAAGGAGATCTTAGCTGGCTGTGCTGCATGCTGTGGCGTGCCATGGGGTGCGGTGCCGTGCCATGCCAAACGATGGCGTGCCGTGCCATGCTGTGCCGTGCTGCGAGCAGGGTAGTTCCTCCCTGAAGCACCAGGCAAACTCTCTCATTTGCCTCCAGGGAGGACCCCAAAACCGCACAAGCATTTTTAACCAGGAGCTCAGGTCTTCAAATATGTGTTGTACTACATGAATAAAAACTTAAAACCATTAATAAAATTTTTATTTGCAATTTAAGTTAAAAGCAGTAGAAACATTTTATGAGATGTAAATTTGGGGCAATATTCACACATTTACTTTGCTGTGGGGGTCTTAACTATACTTTCGTCATTAAAAAAATCTCACATCAAGGGAATCTAGAAATATATGTCAATATATTTGATCAAGACTGGTCAATGGTCAGTGTTTAAATTGGATCAAACAATATTACAGTAAAAGACACATTGCCAAGAACAATGGGATAGTGTTTTGAAAGTTAGAGGTAATTTGCCAACCATGGTATCTCATGCCTGTAATCCTAGTATTTGGGAGTCAGAGGCCAGAGGATTGCCCAAAGTTGGAGACTAGCCTGGGCTACATAGTAAGTTCAGGGCTAGCCTGAATTATAAAGCATGACCCTGCCTCAAAAAAAAACCTGAAAGAAAGAAGGAGAGAGAGAGAGAGAGAGAGAGAGAGAGAGAGAGAGAGAGAGAGAGAGAGAAAGATAAAGTGTGAGGTCTGAGGAAAACGATGCGGCCAGAATCCTCATGGCGAACTTCAATCCCCCAGTAGTCCCACAGTTAAAGGATTAATAACCAACAAAAAACAAAGGCAGAGCCTTGAGGAAAAAGGCTGGGCCTGGGCTCGACTCTTGCTACTCTGAGCAGCCCAAGGCCAAAGACTACCGCAGCAGAAGTGGGAGCAAAAGAACCTATAACCTGAGTTCACCTGCACCTTTATTTGGTACCAAGTCTTCAACCCATAATCCTAGCATGCATCAGACAGGGCGGTCCCACAATAATCCCTGTAATTGAAGACTACATTTCAGGGCAGACATCTTTAAATCCTCGTAAGTTTTAAAACCAATAATCCTAGTGCAGTAATCCTTGTAGTTTAAAATCCTGCAGAGTGAGGCAGATGTCTGCAATAATTCTAGTTGTTGATCCCACAGGGCAGGACAGACATCTTCAAATCCAAGTAAGTAAATCCCAATAAGTTAGTCTTAAAAATTCGACTAAGTTGTCCACAGTTTCTGACAAGAAAGTATTGTTTTGAGGCAGATGGACAGCTCTATATTTTTACCGTAAATTTTTTTAATTCAAACATTCACCAGACTTTTAATCACAGGTCATACTATTTCACCAAGCCATTTTACTCCCAAGAATGATCCTCTCTCTGCTTTCACACTTGTCAACATTCAAGGTTGTGAGGAAATCTGCTGTATAACTGTTTTTAATAAAGGACGGCAACAAAATAATCATCCTGGGAGTAGTAAAATTATGATCTAATCACAGAATAGAGTGACACACAGCTCAGTTCTGACCCAGTCTTATGTGTACAAGGAGTGAATAACCTCCAAAAAATATTCTCACCTGGGAAAAAATAACAGTGTGGAGCATGACTTGGATAACAGAGCGCTGTGTATGGACAGGATATGGCAGGATGTTGAAGTCCCGTGCCAAGGCCAGCCTGCTCAGCTTCGATTCTAGCCACTGTGACTTCCAAACTGATCTTGAGAAAATAACTTAGTCCTTTGAAAATGGTATTGAAGTGGCCTGGGGCCATGGAGCTATTGTAAGGACTGTGAATTGCATAATAGGGAAGTAGAAGCAGCCAGCGTCCTCCTCCCTGGTCACATGAGCCTGCACGCTGCCTCTCTCACAGTAAGCTGTGGATGTGCCGCCGAGTGCTAGCCAGTGCTTGGCAGCCTGACCCTCCTCCACATCAGCCTATAAGCAGTGTGTCCAGCCAGAAGTGGAGGACGACAGGGCCTCTGCCAGCCCATGTCCATATGACAGGCTGGACGTTCTCCCCTCACTATACACTTATTGCTAATTTCAATCACCTCCTTTGGATTTGAGGAATGATGGTTTTTAGGATTAATGACCACAGTTAGTGACACCTCATAGATGGGGTAAACACTTATTATGTCTGCTGCTATTATCAAGATTGTTACTATCTTTGTTACTAGCATGTAATTCACCCCTAAAAGATACATGAGAAATTAATAATTGTGACTGCCTCTGGCAAAGGGGATCATGTGTTTCTCACAACTCTTGAAGTTTTGACATCTGCAAATTTATGCACAAGTGTCACATCTGGATCAGGCAAACCAGGCGGTACTGCATGTGACTGACAAGCTCTGCGGTCTCACAGCCTAATCACATGGCAATTTGATTCTCATTAGCATCAAGGTTTGATGCAGGCCAGGAAGGTCCGCAGCCTGCAGCTTGTCCACAGGATGACTCAGGATATAGACTGTTCACATCTCTGAACTCTTTCATCTCTGTAGCACCCAGGGGAGAAACAAGACCAACACAGGCACATCCTTTTGTGGGCTTCAGCTTCCAGGCTTCAGTGACGTGTTCCCTCTCGATGCTGAGGCCTCAGAATACAGCTCAGCTGTGCTCTAGGAAACTGGTAGCTTGATGAATGCTTTCACTACTTCCTACAAACTGCGACAGTCCTGGAGAGACAGGCAGAAAGTATTTATTTGCCTGGCCAAACAATCCCCAGCACTTTCGCAAAGGAGGGAAATCGGAATGGATTGATTAGCTCTGGTACTGAACAAAGCCAATATGTTAGTGACCCTAGGTCTCCTTTCTGAAAGAGATTCACTTCTTTGCCTGTTTAAATCAGAAGGTCTGCTAAGAACATGACCTCCAATATCCTTTCAATTTCATGTCTCTGAGAGGTACCATCTCTGGAACATGTTCTTTTACAGCTGAGTAAAAAAACACTGATTGAAAAACCATAAAGTCGGGAAGTATCTGCAGCAGACTCCTAACTGTAGTCAGATTCATTTTAATAGTTCCATTTTACATATAATACAACTGAATTGCAGAAACATTAGCATGAACCCTAGTTAAGAGCTTCAGCAGGGACTAAAATTTAAAATTCCTACCTCACAGACATCGCCTTCACCATACAGTACTTATCATTACGCAGTGTAATGCTCATAGAACTGAAGGAGAAAATAGATCCGTTGAGTGACTATAATCCTAAAAAATTAATAAATCTGAATTTGCCCTGACTTGCTCTATGGTAACCTCCAAGTCATTTATCATTGTAGGATTTCTTGTGCTCCCACAAGAGAAATCCACAGCACTTTATGAGGACACTAATCCTACCTGCTTCTTGGAGATGCAATAAGAATCATAAAGTTCTTTGAAATGGCAAGTACTAGAAGAAGGAAATGTATGATTCAGTGTTCTGTTCCTATTTCAATACCAAAACTTGATGTTGTGAGTTAAGAACAGAATAAAATCCTTTAACACCAAATGGTTGATGAAATTTCCCAAAGCTCAGCTGTATCTCATTATATCTAACAGTAACTAGGTATGTGAGCATTACGAAAGATTACACTGTTCAGAAGATAGACTGGCACTGTTCCCTTCGCTCTGCTTATCTCACACATTTAATTCTTAACATTATTCCAGATCTCCTCAGTTTAATAATATGTGTCTCTGTGTATGAATGTGGTGTGTCCATGGAGTGTGTGTATGCAACATTTGAAGCAAGGTAAGAGATCACAAAAAGAGAAAATCCTATTTTTTTCATGACAGAATTCTGTTTCATTGATATTTTTTTTAAATGTACTTTTTCTAAAAGCTTCTTTCTGCTTCACTAAAAAAAAATCTGACATAGGATATAAAATAACTCTTTTGTTTGTTCAGAAAATACAGTTACTTTCATTAAAATATATTAGTTATAGGTTTGGGGTTTTTTGTTATATTTTGTTTGTTTATTTGTTTTTTGAGATAAGATCTCACTTTTGTAGTTCAGGCTGACCCTGAGCTCGGCCTTGAACTCACAGCAATCCTCCTGCCTCTGCCTTCCAAGTGGTGAGATTACAGGCATGAGCCATCACACCTGGAACTGTGGTATGTAGTTCTGATTGCTGGTGGGCATGAGTCTCCACAACTGGCATTGTTGTATGTAGTTACCGGGATCGAACTTGAACCCAGGCCCTTGCACGTGCAAAGCAGGTGCTGGAACCACTGAGCTAAATCCCCAGCCCTGTTAGTTACTATATTTAAAAAGTCGTAGCTCCTTCCCCAGTGCCAAAATAAATAAATAAATAAATAAATAAATAAATAAATAAAAAGGACACTGAGCATCCTAATAAAGGGAGGTATATCAGAGATACAGAATTTTAGAATGAAGTCCTATATGTGAAAGACTGATCAACCCAAAATTTAGTACTAATTGCTATTCTACAGAAAAATCTCAAGGTCTTCTACAATACTTTCTTGCATTTAAAGGAATTTTATCTTCTATCCTGCCACCTAAAGAAATTACTATTTGCAGAAAGAGAGAAGCCAAAATCATCAATGTCAGGTGTCAAGAACTCACATTTTTCTCTATGATTCATGTGATTCATGTCAAGTCATCCACTAAATATAGATTTGATAATGGAATTAATTCATTATTTCAGACAGAGCCAGAATAAAGGAGGGAAAAACTGACAGTAGGCTGGAGAACAGTTTAGAATTCACATAAACATGTTTGCATTTGACAAGCAGCCACGCCTTACTTTGAGTAGTCTAAATAATTCATAGTTCCTGGAGGAAACAGAGTAGGAGGTAGAAGTTTATGAAGAGAGACATGAATAGGAGGCTGTGCATACTGTTTGAGTTATAAAATGTGAATGCATGTTAATGAGTTTGAGCCTTAATCTGCTGGGTATTTTAAGCAAGAGATCAACATCATAAAGCATTTGTTTTCAGAGAAGAGATCATGCCCTGGAGTCAGAAAGATTATTCAGAAGGTTAATATATTAATTTGAATTTTAATCATATTTTTGAACACATCTCATATACACATGAAAGAAGATTTCCAGAACTGCTTCAGAAAGGGTCAAGAATGAGAGGATAGGGCTGGGGATGTAGCTCAGTGGTCCCACCGCCTGCCTGGCAAGTGAAAAGTCCTGAGTTCAATTTCTGGTTCCACAAACAACAAACAAATGATAGAATAGGTGTGTTTGAAGAAAGGGGGAGTAATCTGAAGAGGATACATGGCAATGAGTCTTTAACTGTAATTAAACACTCATGACTGCATATCTTGATCACCATTTGTAACTACATGATTCAAATCACAGAACATTCTGGGAAGGGCAAAACTACCAATATGGTGACAGTAAATGATGAGTGATATGCAAGAAACATCTGCATGTTCTGTTCTATTTCATTGTCAAAGTGAAACTACATTGAAAGATTATTTCTTTTTAAATGTATTCTTGATTTAAAAATGTAAATTTGAAGAATCATCAGTGGTTGGAGAGAGATAAAATAGATAGAACACAGAATTTTTAGGCAGGAAAACAATTTTACATGATTCTCCCATGGTGGATATCTCATTGCACATTTGTCAAAACCCAGAGAACATGGAGCACCAGGCAGTGAATCATAATATAACCACGCACTTTGGGTGAATATGATGTGTCCATCTGTGTTCATCAGTGCTGAGCACCATGCTGTGGAGTATGCTATAAGGAGACCACAATTACAAGGGCAGAACATACGCGGTAACTCGTTACAACTTCTACTCAATTTTTCTGTGGCCCCACCACTGATCTTACCAAAGACTGTCAACAACTCTGTTGTCTTCTAGGAGGAGAGAACTATATACATTCGAGGATGGAGAGCTTGCATTTTAAAATAGAAAGAAAGATTGCAAACAGAAGGAAAGCATCATTAACCCACAAGTAGAAAACAAAAAAAGGAATCGCTACTGTACTGTGGAGATTAACCCACACTAACAAGACAATAGCTATCACATAACAGAGCCTGAGAAAGGTACCTGTAGAATCCAGAGATCCTCATGGAATCTACAGTATCAATCAATTTCAGGATCCTCAATGTTCTATGGTTTAAAAAAATTATGGGCACCTATAATGTATAATTTAGGTGTGTCATATTATTACATACAATGAATTTTACATATATAGTCTATGAAAAAAAAGTAGAAAAAAAGATCAGAAAATCACAAAAGGCGTAAAGTTGCTTTTTTTTTTTTCCCTGCTGTACCAGGTATCAAACTCAGGACCTTGCACTTGCCAGGGACGTGCCATAACCACTAAGCTACATCCTCAGCCCTAAGTTGCCCTTTAAATAAGATAGTCATAAAAGACCTAACTGATTCAATGGCATGTTAGCAGAGATTGAGGTAGAGGCAGGGGGAAGAGCTCGCCAATAAACAATACAGAGATAAAGACAAAAACACACTCAGAAATCCCAGAAAAAGTGCACAGACCAAACATTGCTAGTGTGCACTGAACCAGGGGTTTCTCGACAGATAAGGAGACAAAGCAGACTACTCCAGGGAGGACAAGACTTTGTACAGACTCAGGCTGTGACTTTTCAAGAGATGAGAAGCCACTGGAAAATATATATTAGGAGAACAGCATGGCCAAATTTGTATTTTAGGTCTCTGTAGCTGCTGCCTTGAGAAGATATCAGGAGGGAAGAAAGAGCAGAACCAGGAAGAAGAAGAGTTAAGACTTGATGGCAATTATACAAGAAAGGTATAAAAGGCTCAGTGACAGTTGAGATCAGTGTGGCAAGAGTGATGACAAGCACTTGGGCTCTGCAAGTATCTTGAATCCACAGAACTTGCTAACATCTGGGAGATGGGATGTCAGAACGGTATCAAATAGGATTACAAGTTTTGGGGTTAAGCCTTAAAAATCTGAAATAGTTATTTACTAAGGAGTAAAAGGCTGTGAAAGGTATCACTTTGAAGGTGGGAAGTAATGTCAGGCATTTGTTTGGGGTCATGTTAAATTTCTTCTTGGAGAGCCACATGAATGTGTCAAGTAGAATCTTAGAGAAACAGTTCTGGATACCAGCCCGAGCTCTGTGGCAGAAGGTTAAATTTTGGCATCATCAACGCACAGAAAGTAAATCAAGCCATGACTATAATGTGCTTAACTTTGAAATGAGAATTGTTTTAAAAGAAGAGAAAGTTTAACAACAGAAGCCAGTGTGTTTCATCAAAGACTGGAAAGACAAGGTATGAATATGAAACTGACAAGACAGAGTCAAGATTGTGGGGGGAGGAGTGAGAAAGATAGAATGGACTATTCTTGGACAAGTGCATAAATAGTTTCAAGAATGAATGAACGATCAGCTGGTGAGTGAAGTGAAAACTAAAGAATTAGGATTGTGCAATTAACAATGGGACAATTATGAAGAACTTGATAACAGTTTTAGTGGAATGTAAGAGTAATAAATATGGCTGAAATGGATTCAAAGGAGAAAAAGAAGTTGGATACACTAACAATACACAGATGTCTTAAGGAGTTTTACCATAACTGCAAGCAAATAAAGAAGGCTATAGCTGAGAAAGAATATGAGATCAAAAGTGGGATTGGTCCATTTAAATCAAAGAAAAATTACTTTATTTGACTTATCTATTCAAGAGGAGATATTTAAGATACAAAGGAGAAGGGATAACTGTAGTATCAATGTCCTTGAGTAAGACCATTGTTCAGGATTCAGTGAAGGAAAAACAAAATTACTAGTATGGAAATAAGTCACGTACTACAAAAATTAGTCCTTACAAATACATGAGAGACACTGAGTATGTGAAAGTCTTCAAAAGGATTTACAGAAGCAGGATAAGAATGACTTACTGGTTAGCCTACCTAGCTGCTTAGGTGGAACATCTGGAGCTTTCGGAGAAACCAAGAACTTCGAGACAGTAAAGTAGGACCAAAAAGGGGGAATGAATGGAGAGATCTATGGGAAGCTATTGTTTCTTTGTAGCTACCATGTCGGTAGGTTATGAGACACCTAGTGTTAGCTGTGGGGTCCCTGTTGGTCTTGGCCAGCAGTTAGGAAAACACGCAGATATGGAGCATGGGAGAACAAGGACCTTCTGATACTTATTATATACATAACACTTTAGCTAGTTGTGGTTCTTTGCTCATAAAGGGACACAAGTTTTCCTTCCTGAGGGCTCTGCTGTTTTGGAGAGGTTTTCTAGTTATTCTCCTACAGAATGTGCGAGTATTAATAGGAGCTTCCGAAGGACCTGGACCACCGCACACACTCTTATCTGGCCCAACCATGTAATGGCTATTTTCTTCACAGGATTAAACACTCCAGTACAGTACACTTTTTAAACCTACTTTTCATTGATATTAGAAATATTTAGTTTCCAGGTGACTGACAATGTTTGCCTCAAAGTTCAATGGGAAAAACAATGTTACGTATGTTGGTAATTTAGAGTTTATTCCATCCTGAACAGCATGGCTCCACTCTCACATGTTAATTCCCACTGGTGCTTTGAGTCTACAAAAATATATTCCAATATCTCCACACACCAACTACTCCAGGGTAGAGGAGATTATAGTTCAAAGCATAAGTCCATTTTCTATAAAATGAGCTGCTTTGACAAAAAACAATGTGGCATAATGTGCTACAACAGTAAGTGCAAAATTCTATAAATTCACAGATGATAAATTTTTCAGAAGATATATAAGCAAAAAAGGCAAATTCACATGCAAAGTAAATTTTAGTAAAAACAGTTATTTTCTTCCAAGATGGAGATTTTTCAGCATAATAAGCCTCTACCAGATAACTGGCTGGCTGCCCTAGACAGTGCTGGTATATTAGGAATTTAGGGTTTTCTCCTTCTATTGGATCACTGACACTGAACAGCGGCTGGAGGTGAATCAGCCTTGGTCAGGAGATGTCCATGTTGGTGCAACAATGGGTAACTTCCATCTGTGCCACTTATTCCATGGACCAAACCACTGATGAGCACATTGCTTCCATGCTCTAGTCACCTCTAAAAATCTTTACTTCTAAATACATAAGACCCACAGGAGACATTCTAGTTCTAAACCATAACATACCTTTTCCTTGGTCCAGTTAGCAACTTTCCAATCATGTTCCTCCCAAGCCCCTCCACCAACTAAAATTGTTACCTGGTTAGCGTGAAATAGTAAAGATGTACATTCTTCCTACTATCTCTCTTTCCCAGAAAAAAAAAATTTTAAATAGGGGTAGTATTCAAACTTCTACCTCCCAGAAGAATGGGTCTCCATCACTCTCCAAGGACATGCCAGTCTATGGTTATATGCTGTCTACCTTCACATAGCATCAGCATATTATGTAGAAGCAACTGGAAGATTGGCAATTTTTTTCTCAGTTGTCAAGTAATGGGAGAATTTCCCATGCAGCCATCAGTGCAGGCTGGGAAGGAGACAACGTGACAAAAGCAGTGACCAGGAACATGTGAGTGACTTAACATGGCAGCCTATGCAGCTTACTTGAGACTTTCCTGTGCAAACCTGATCTCACAAATATTGCCTCTTCCCGATGATACTCTGAATATTGTCATACTGACCTCAGAGTAGAAGGACCCTAAATTAGAGGGAGGGGAGTTATTTCCTACCATCTGTTTTGTACATGTTTTACCAAAATGTTTTAAGTAGTTGCTACTTTCCTTTCACTAGTTCATTTAGTGTAATACCCTCAAACTAGATCAGAACAGTATCTTCTGGAATGAAGGAGTAATCAAAGGCCCTATGGATAATACTATAACAGAGAATTGGAGAGGAATTTGAACCCTGAGGAGGAGACGGAAGGAGTATTACCACTTTTTGTCTGCTGAAAGCAAACTACTTCTCACCATGTTCATTAGCAAGCACAAGGAAAAAGCATTCACATTAATCTCTGTATCAGTCATGACTGAACCAGAGAAACAGCCAGTTAGAGATACATACTGAGATAATGGCAAGGAGTCAGATTATGGGAGTGGAAGGCTTGACTAGGCAAGTCGGAAGTCCACAGAACCGCTTTCCGGAAGGCCAGGCTAGGAGACTTGAGCATGGGTCAATGCTGCTGCCCACAGGTGGAATTTCTTCTGTATCAGGAAAGCCTCAGCACTACACTGAAGGTGTTTCAACTGACTAACTGAGGTGCACCCAGATTATCTAGCACAATCTCCCTTACAGTCAACTGGTTGTGGATTTTAATAAAATTTTCCAAATACCTCCTCTATCATATCTAGATTAATGGCTGGGTCAATAACTAGGGACTATAGCCTTTTCAAGTTGCATTCGAAGGCCCAGAGATATTAATTTATCCAGTAAAATCACCACATCTAGAAGAGCTATCACAACTGAATGGGTCATTTAAGTTTTAAAAAAAATTTTGCTGTCACTCTCCAAGATCCATCAGTCCCCTGTGAAGGCCGGCTAGGTGAGTTGAACTAGGCTGCTGTAGGAATCACCACACCCTCATATTCCTTCCAGTCCTTGAGGGTAGTATAAATTTCTACAGTCCCCCCAGGAGGCCAGTATAGCTTTGTGATTTTTTTGAATGAGAAGTCATTCCAGGCTTTCACAGAGACTTTCCTACCACATGGTTCCTCTCTCCATAGGGCTGGAACCTAGTGTGAGGATTCTTCCAATGGTTGAATAGGTGTCTTCCAACTGGAAGATCTAAAGAAAGATCCACTAGCTAAGATTAGGGCATTTTGAGATCCACACAAGACAAAATTCTTTTACCTTATCTCCTTAAGTCCTTAACCTTATAGATAAATCACCAAGTTGCTTGGAGTCTCCAATAGTCAGGATCAGCTCAGAAACAAAAATTTAATTAGTTCTTGTATAAATCATCTTTCCCATCCCTGGAACAAAATACCCCATACCCACAATTTAGAGGGGACAGCTTTGATTTAGCTCACAGTTTTTAGGAAATTTAGCCTAAAGTCTGCATCTGAAAGGCAGAGGCAGCATGGCAGGAAAAGCTGCTCATTTCATGGTGGCCAGGAAGCAGAGAGACAGGGAGGAAGAGGAATAAGAATATCACACACCATTCCAGGTCACACCCCCAGTGACCCTCCCCTTCCAATTCCCACCTGTGAGTCTTTGGTTATCATTTTTTAAAACCGGTGTAGTTCTCTTTTCTCTATTTACAGGCACTCAGGTAAGAAACTGCAGTTTCTTTAAGAAAAGGAGGAATTTTAAGAGGATAATTTGTGCAGTATAGCATAATTCTTCCTCACAGGGAGCTGTCACCCTTTCATGTAAAGGGCTCTATTTCTGTGAAGTGGCTGTATCTGGCAATGTAATAGTCCATTTTCTGTTGCTATACAAATGTCTGAGGCTCAGTAACTTGTCAGGAATAGATATTTACTTAGCTTATGGTTTTGGAAGTCATCAGGCATAACAATGACATGGTTAAGAATCTTATGGATGCTGGCCACAATAAGGGAGGGAGGGGCCACATACTCCGACGGTAAATCAAAGAGCATGAGCAGTCAGCCTCTGACCTGACTCTTCACCATCTTGCAGCATTACTACACTGGAGACCAACATTCCAGCCCATGAACGTTTGCAGCACAGACTAAACCATATCTAAACAATAACAGGCTACAACTCTGTGTGGTCATTAAACTCAGACTATTTAAAACCTAGGACACTTCTGGCAAAATCAAGTAAAATTTCAGCAGACTGTCCATCTAAAGCCACCATGGCCAGTCCTAAAGAACCAATCAGCCCACACCAAAGGTGACAATGGATCTAACCATTCTGATTATTTTGGTCTGCTCTCCCACTACAACCACTATGGCCACTTTGTCTCATCCTAGCTTCTTCCCATGATCCCCCTTAAATTCCCAATATCCCCACTGACTTCTGAGCAGGCTCCCTGATCTCTGTTATTACCCTTGAATTCACAGAGTTCCTTTCAATCATGCCATTTCGTATCCTTTCTTTCTGACTTACAGGGCCTTTACTGGCATACTCTCAGTGCATCTATCTATTTATTATACCAGGAGTTGAAATCAAGACCTCATACTTGCTGGGTAGATGCTGTACCACTGAGCTATAATCCCAGCCCTTGACTATTTTCAATACCTTAAGCTTTTAGTCAATTTGGACTGTTATAATAAATTGCCATAGAATAGTGGTCTTAAATAGCAGACTATTTCTCACAGTAATAGAGGTTAGAAGTCTGAGATCAGAATGCCAGCACAGCTAGGATCTGGTGAGGGTCCTCTTCCAGCCAGGAGATGCTTGACTGATCCCTCTATCTTCACAAGGTAGAAGGAAAGCTGGCTAGCTCTCTGGCACCTGACAGGGCATTAATCCCATTTCTGAGGGCTCAGTCTTTATAAAATAATTTCTTCCATAAGCCTCACTTTCAAATACCACAACATTAGGGTTTAATTTTCAACATATGAATGTGGGGGCGAGATACATTCAGTACATAATAGCAAATTGAATGTCTTCTGGACCCCTCTTCTAGGGGGATTTATTAAAGGATGAGTGAATAGGCCTTCATAGTATATATATATATCTATATATATATATATATATATATAGATATATATATATAGATAGATATACTATAGATATTTTCATCCATTTATTTATATATATAATATAATATATATAATATATATATATGCTAACTTTAGATCATTCAATTAAATGATGAATTGGAAATTTCAATTCTAACTCTATTTGATACTCCCAAAACATGCTTCTTATATTAATGAGACCCTTTTTACACAACATATGGGCTTGCTCCTGTTAGTCAGTGAAGGCTAAGTTGTATTTAATATCAGAATCTATTATATACTTTTTATACAACAAAGATTTTTTGGGGGAACAAATGTAATATTTAATGCTCATTCTGAATTCAAACATTTTTGCCAAATTATTATCCCAATAAATTTGAGTATTTTATGGGTTCCTACTTGAATTTGGTGGAATTTGGTTATTAGAATCAATATCATAGTGCATGTGAGAGGCAAACCAGGTAAGCAGAACCTTGACTAGAATTGAGGTGAAAGAGATTTATTTCTGTCTATGCATGGTACATATTAAAACATCCCTTTCATGCCTCTGTACTTTTGTACCAATTGTTCCTTACTCTTGCCTTGCTGCAAGAATTCCTCCTATCTTTATAATTTTATGTGTGTTTGTTTCTTTTCTCTGATGGCTCAGACAAAATAGCTAACACCCAGAGTTCAAAGGGAAGGAGTTTATCTGGCTTATCATTATAGAGATTTCATTCTCTAATCAGCTGGGCAAGCAAGCACCACAGAGGAGAAACAACATGGCATGCACAAGGCAACAGAGGCAGTGAGAGGTAGTTCATGACACTCACACCATAGCAATAGCAATAACGGAGCAAGAGTCTAACAGCATCTTTCTCCATCTTTTATATTATTCAGACTGCAGGGACTAGCAGTAGACCCACCTCATCCTCATGATGCTCCGGTAGGGGGGTCAACTAAACATAAACCATCACATTAAGTAACATATCTTTTGCTATTAGGTTCATTGGGACTATCTAGGGTGAGAAATGACTACTTCCTTGTTTAGTTCATACACGTTGAAGCATGTGATGTTGCACATGTATTATTTCTCATCACCATAACAGAATATCTTAAAGCAAGCAATTTAAAAACAATATAAATTTATTTCTTTACAACCTGGAGGCTGGTAAGTTTAGAATTTTAAAAAAAGGGGGGGTCTGAAGAGGATCCACCTCTTCTTTTTTTGCAAATAGCTACTCTATTATTCTATCTTCAATTGTCAGAGTGCAGAGGGAGTGAGAATAATCCATCACATCTCTTCTTACAACAGCCTATTCCTCACAGGGAGACTCCACCCTCATGACCAAATTACCTCTCAAGCTCCCACTTTCGAATGCCATCACTTTGGAAATTCCAGTTTATACATAGTAGTCCATGCTTAAATACACTTTGAAAAAGTTGATGAACAAATCATACAAATAACTACTTGCAAATTTAGGCTGAAATCTAGTCCTTTTGGAAAAATATCTGCACCTGACCTGTGTCTCTAGTTTACACAGTAGGAGCAGTAATTTCAAGCCTCCCTCCTTCAGCTCCAAATCCTTCCTTCTATTTCTCATAGGATGTTTCAGGTGAAGAGCAGCAGGGAGAAGGGGGGAGCTTGTGAAATTATCAGGCCTGGGCAAACTCTGCACATGGAAGTTTCCCAAGGAAAGCCTATGAACTAATTACTGTCCTCCACACCTTTATAGCTAGAAAGTTGGGTCATTGTAGGACTGGACAGCTTGTAAATCTAGGCATTCGAGTTGTCACTAACAACAGTACAAAGCCTTGTCCTAAATTACTTTCCAGGTGAGTAATAGCTAAGGTCCTGAAGACTGTACTCTAACTGATAGAATGTGTCCAGAAGAAAAGGCAGAAACACTGCTCTCAAATTGGATTTGCTGGGTCCCAAAGGCAGTGTTATTTTTGACACGGTTCAATACAAAATACTTCCGCAAATGAAAATGTATGATTCCTGCTCTGCCTTTACTCACAGTGTGTGGGAGAGCAGCGTGAAAAAGCCACTGGGTGCTCATTAAGGGCTACCCTTGAAAATAAGGAATTATTCTTCACCAGCTCATGGTAAACAGAAAGACCAGCAATGTCTTCAAGAATTTCAGAAGAAGCAGTTATCCGGGCAGTTGCTAGTTGCTGCCAATGGCAACCATTTCTCAAATGGAAATGTGCACTTGGCCCCCAATAAAGAGATTCCGTGTACTTGATTCTGCAAATGATATTACAGAACAAAAGCAGCGCTAGTTGTAGTAGCTGCTTTTCTTCCAGGAGAAGTCAGACTAGGGATGCGTAGGTGTAAAGCAATTAACCTTTTAATACAAACACAGAGAAGAGAGCTGGAATTCATTCTCCAAAGAGCTCATGCTCTTCCCTGGCCAGAGTGAGAGCAGCCGCTGAAGCACGGCAGTGAGCTGCTCTGTGCATTGGCAGGGCAGAGCTCCTCAGGACACACAGGCCAGGCCGGTGTTGCATCACACTGGAGCCAGGACACACAGCCGGCTCAGTGTAGGCTCCCACACTTGTCCTACTCAGTAGCTCAGAGTCCACCTGCCACATTCCCAGGGTGAAACTGGACATGAGTGAGAGGAAGTTAATCAGTCCTGGGTGGGGCTGTGGGAGGGTGTTAGGCCCGCAGTTCCACAGGGAACACAGCTCCCCTGGATTAAAAAAAGGAAGTGCTAATACTCAGGAAGTCGCCCAAATTGGGCCTGGACAGTAGAAAAGATTTAGTCCTTGTTCCAATTTCTGTCTATCAGAAAGTAAATGAATTAGGAGCATAATAGCAGGGGAATTGTTTTAAAATGGTGCTTCACCTCAGACTGTTAATATCCTTGGAGAAGAGTTATAAAATAAATAATTGAGCCAACAATCAATGTTGTTTTGAGATAACAATGCAAAAATAGGGTTCTATGATTAAGAATAAGGTGCTGAGCTTGTAGAGTTATTTATGTCTACATTATTCCATCCTCTATTTCAAACAGTTGGCAGAGCCCTGAGGGTGTCTGTAATTAAGACCTGATATCCTTTGGGAAGAGGCAGGTGAGGACAAGGCTTCCCTAGATACTTGGAGGATAAAATGGACATGTGCAGCTTGAGAAGACAGTGTGTGCTTCATGCCGAAGTCCAGAGACTTTCCACTTCACCAGAGCATAAAAGGCCACAATTAGGGACTGAGAATCTCCCATTCTTGCTTCCATGGGTGGCATGGCTTAGGTGTCATAAGAGAGAGATTTAGAGTGAAGGAGAGGCTTGGGCTCCCTTCCGTGAGGAGCCCGCTGACTGGGACTCAATGCGAAGCCTCAACGCACAGCACTATGCCTAGCCAAAGCACCCCTGGCACTGCTGAGGTCACTCTGGGACTCCACTGGCAACTGTGTCAGGGAATGTTATCCAGGCTGTTGTACGTACCAGACATGGAAGGGCCACTAGGAGCTTCTGCAAGTTTCCCCTATCTTCCAGTTCTGCACCTGTCCAGTGTGATTGTGACAGGAGGGTGTTTAAGAAACAAAACACACAAAAGAGATTCAAATTTAACACATACTTACCAGGGTTACATACCTGGCCTATTTCAGGCCCTGTGGTAGACTTTTTGCACATGTACTAACTTCGAATCCTGCCATAGTATGAATTTTACCTTCCCCATGATATCAACAACTCTGTGCTTTAGATAAGAAATCGATCATTCAAAAATTCATCCAATAGCACAAAGCTATTAAATATCAGGTTTCTGTCTTCAACTCTGGGCATGAAACAGCAAATATTTCTTAAGTAGTACCACAGAGTTATTAGAGATTCTTCTCTATTTGTATATTCTAGCTTCTTTTAGCTTCCAACTTATTCCTGAAATTACTGATTTAGGGCTTTTTCTCCCAAAATAATCTCTCTTCCTTCCCATGTAGTCAGTGAGCATCAAGTCTTTGATATGAGTCTACCTGCCATCTTAACTAACTTTCACAGATGAGGGTAGCAGATCGGGATTAGCTTTCCAGTTAGGCTCTATTAAGTGCTAACTTGGGTCTCCAAAGGCCACCACTCATCACATGACCATATGACCAACTCCATATAGAATGTGCAGTTGTTCTCACCTTTCATGGAGTCCAAACCTCCATACAAGAATAAAAGCGATATAAAATTTCTCAATTCTTCTTGTTTCCGAACTCTATTATGATGACAATTTAATTTTCAGCTTTTTTACATAGTACACAGGGAGGCCTATGACATTTCTTATATGTTGGTATATTTAAAGTTTGGAGTTGAGCTTTAGAATTCCATTCAGAATGCACTGCTTGCTAAAACCATTTTTTACATTTTTCTAACAACTTAGAGGTGTATAATACATAGACTATAGGCATTAACAATTTTTTGAAGTCTGCCTTTATATTACTCACAATGTTTTACTAAGAAATCACTTTTGAATGCAGAGAATTCAGACATTAGAGAGAAATAGTTATTACCAAAATGTTGAACATTGCATAAAGTGAAAATGTCAATGTGCAGTCAACTCACAGTAGGTGTTTCAGGTTTCTACATTGATACTTGACTCATACAATGCATTCTGCTGGTACTGTGAAACAGATATATAATGGATGATGATGATGATGATGATGATGATGATGATGAAGGTGAGAAGCAAACAAATCATTACTGAATACCAGAAAGATAAAAGATTATTATCCAAAAATAAATACAAAGACTATTCTGTCTTCAGGAGAATATATTGAAGCAACACACTAGATCACTACTAAATTATATGACTTATTTCTCACTCCAGAAATTCATTCTGAGATTAGCAATGTTTGCTTTCCTTCAAAAACTGGTAGGTAAAAAAAAATACTGGAAGCTCAGTGACTAGAACGGTCAGAATGGAGTGATCTGTAGCAGCAGGTGCATTGGCAAGAAGCTTTTGCAGAGGAAAGATAACACCACCAGGAGTAGACTCAAGAAAAGAAGCACAGCAGTCTTTTAAAGCAGATTAGCCACTAAACTTTCTGGCTGTGGTGCCCTTTCATGTGCCACCCTGGAACATACTTTACATGCCTTAATGTGAGTGCAACCCAGGTAGCTAGTGTGTTCACATAGAAATGCTCAAAGAATTATATCGTCTATATACTGGGACAGTTAACAAGTACATCAGGCATGCAATAGCCCCAACCTCAAAACCTGACTTCAGCTGCCATTCATGGCACCCTAGCTTCTCCCCAGCCCTCATCTATCATCTGCAGCTCCAAGCTGGCCTTCTTCCTGACCATCATAAAGTGAGCAGTATCCTCTGCATGCCCTTCCACCATGTTTTTTCTGCCTCACCACACACCTAAAGCAATGGAGCCAGCCAACTATGAAATTAGACCATGAGTCAAATAAACTTGTCCTCCTGCAAGTATGTTTTCCTCAGGTATTTCATTGATTTCAGCAGCACAAACAATGACAACAATACTCAGAAATTATACTTATTATGAACAGTACAATGGAATGGATTCTTGATTGATTCATTCAGTTGTTCCAAGATCCACATAACTGCCTAGGAAAAACAAAAAAAGAGAGACCATACCCTAGGAGCTAGCAGAGTGAAATGTAGTGCATGAACTGGGAGAAAAAATTGTATATATATATATATATATATATATATATATATATATATATATATATATATATGTGTGTGTGTGTGTGTGTGTGTGTGTGTGTGTGTGTGTGTGTATGTGTGTGTGTCTATATATATATTCTTCCTTTCTCATTAACCTACTAGTTCTTTTAACAAATCATTCATTGATTCATCTGCCATATACCAGACACTTTTCTGAATCTTGTATTTCAAAGATAAAAGAGTCCCTTCTCTCAAACAAAGAATTTTCCCCATTTCGAGGAAAGCAATAGAAAAAATCTCCAAAGGAATCACTTTGGAGATAACTGTAAGCTCACTTTGTGACTGAAGAGTCAGTATAAAAGGGTAAAGTGTCAAATCTGAAAGTTGCCTTCAAATACTCAGCAAAAAAAGAAAATGTGAGTGGAAGAAAACAAATATGGCAAAATGTTTGCAATAGTTGAAGGTTAAAGGTATAAATAAGTTCAATATATTAATATTTCAACTTTTCTGTGTTTGAAATATGTTATGAAAAAGGAAAAGAAAGAAAAACAAAATCTTCAATGAAATCAGATTTCTGTGGCTCTAAAGTAGTCTGGAAGTATAAACATGAGTAAATTATTATTAACTTTTCTAAATCTAGGCCGGGGATTTAGCTCAGTGGTTCTGGCACCTATGTTGCAAGCGCAAGGGCCCAGGTTCAATTCCCGGTAACTGCATACCATACTGGGCATGGAGACTCACGCCCAGCAGCAATCAGTACCACATACCACAGTGCCGGGCGTGGTGGCTCACGACTGCAATCCCAGCACTTGGGAGGCACAGGCAGGAGGATTGCTGTGATGTGAGTTTGAGGCTGAGCTCAGGGCCAGCCTGAACCACAAAGCAAGACCCTGTCTCAAAAAAAAAAAAAAAAAAAAAAAAACCTTTTCTAAATCTAAGTTTATTCATGTCTAAACCCAGATAATCATTTTACATAACAGAATGAATTCTTATGCATATGAAACTATATAGCATGTATGGTATACAATCTTGACAAATAAGAGCAGTAAATTATTTTATTTAATAGAATAATTATGTGAAAGCTAGTATTTAAAATACAGGTATTATTCTATGAATTTCGAGGCTGGAGATCGAAAGTTGTGTTAATACAGATTATGGAAAACATTCATTCAGTACTTTTACATCATGGCTGATTGGGAAACTAAAGAAAATTTGCATACAACAGAGAAAAGTAGGAAGTGAGTTTCCAGAGAACTGGGAAAACTGAAAATTTGCTTCTCTGAAGACATATGGAAGAGATTTGACCATAGATGATACCTGATTCAATTGTGACTTAAAACACTTTGAGGGCTATTTGATGCATATGACACATAATCAAATATGTGATGATCATTTAAAATTTTTAGATGTATTACTGTACAAAATATAATGCCCTTAATCATCTACACAACACTCCTCCTCACTTTGAACACATTTACCCCATTGTTCTTGCCACTTTCTGAGGTAATTCTGGAAGTCACTTTCCATGAATGTCCTCACTTATGTTGCTATCATTGCCTTGGTGTCCTGAATCAGTTCAAAAGGTCTACCTTTCATGGTAACATTGACTTTGGAGAAGAACGGTAGAAGTCACAAAGTGCCATATCTGGTGAATAAGTTGGACAAGGACACAGTGCAATGTTTTCATTTGGTAGAAATTGCCATGAATATCAGTTTGGACCACTGAAGCACCCATGAAAGGATAGCTGGGGACATGCAAAAGGACTTCCAAAACTGCTTCAGAAAGTGGCAGGACCAAGGGGACAAGTGTGTTCAAACCCAGAGGAAGGACGGTTAACGGTGATGCATTTTTTACTGTAATAATTTTGAATTTAGATATTCACTGTGTCTTTTGATCATACCTTGCATTAGAAACAGGGGGAAAACCTGCTGATAGTCTGAGCTTGGAAGAGAAGCAGAGAGTAGAATTAGGACTGCAGCAGTGTTATCAAGAATAATATTAAGACACTCAAAGAACATTTTAAAGGTAAAGTTGATCAATAAGTTAAATATAGGAAAAGTTGTATAAAGTAGTAATAGGTCTACAAAACATAATTAACAAAATATCAGGAGTATGTCCTTGCATATCACTTATGATCTTGAATGTAAATGGATTAAATTCTCCAATGAAAAGACACAGAGGGGCTGTGTAGATTTTTTTTTAAAAGATCCAGTATGCTGCTTATAAGTCTCATTTCAACTTTAGGAACATATATAGGCTAAAAATGAAAGTATAGAAGGTATTCCATAAAAATAATAATCAAAAAAGAGCAGAGATTTCTATATTCATATCAGTGAAAATAGTCTTTAAGCCAAATGATATTAAGGATAAAAGTTGGTCATTTTTAATAATAAAGGGATTAACTCAACAATAGGACAGAGTAGTTATAAACACACTTAAAATCATAGCACATAAATATATAAAGCAGGTATGAATGGACATAAATAAAGAGACAAGTAATGACATAATAATAGTAGGGGACTGAAATGCTCCTCTTTAACAAGAGACATGTGAATCAGGCTGAGAGTTGACAAGAAAATACTGAAATTGAACTGCCCTTCATATGGGCATAACAGACATACATTCAATGATAAGTACCTGAATGTGCATTCATGGATCACTGTCTGTGATAGACCACATAGGAGGAAATAAAATGGATCTAAACAGGTCGGTGCCACTGCAGTCGTGTCCAGGTCAGAGCCTGCCGGCCTCCAGTTCCATGACGGAAGAGCGCCCAGGGACTGAGTATAACAGCAGGCAGAGCCGGGGAAGTGGAAGTCAGTGCCATGGCAGCCAAGCAAGGCCAGAGTCTGCCTTTCTCCACGTCAACTGCAGAAGCACATCCAGGAATTCTGTATTGGTGAGCAGGAGGGCCTATTGGAACCTTAGGCAGTGCCATTGTAGCAGTGCAGGAGCCAGAGCCTTCCTACCTCTAAGCAGCTGGGAGAAGGTGTTCTGACTGTATTATTTGAGTGCCTCATATGTTGTGCCAGAACCAGGGGATTTTCTTTAGGTCCCAATATAGACTAAAAAACAACCCAGGGAACACTGATATTTTAAGGGTCCTAAATATTAGGAGGAAAGAGACTTGCAATAAACATCGTCAGAAAACAGGGCAGGTACAAAGCCAAAAACAACAGCAATAACAAAAACTCAGAGATGAGGAAACATTCAAAGTATCAGATACAAAGATCCTCACCTCAAGGTAACACAGGAGGAAGGGAAATAGAAAAGTATGAAGGCCAGTCTCTAGCGTCCTCAGAAATGGTAACCAATGCAGATCTAGTAAAATGGAAATCAGAACTGATCTCTGAGATGAAAGCAGAGATATTAGATACAGTCAACACTATGATTAATAAAGCTAAAGAGGAAATCATCGAATTGATACAATCCAAGATAGCAAAAGCAATGGAACCTTTTAAACACCTACAATCAGAGGTCCAGGAAATTAAGAAAGAAAGTGAAAGTTTATGCAATAGAATGAATATGGCAGAAGACCGAATTTCAGACCTAGAGGACAGGGTCTCAGCCAATGAACAGGAAAGGCATCATCTATGGACAAAAGTAAGGGACAATGAAAACAGATCTAAACAAATTCAAGAAGAGCAGATTCACATCTAGTGAATCAGTGTGAAGTTAAAAATCAATAACAGGGAATTTTGAAAATTTAGAAACATGTAAATTTAGCAGTATACCCCTGAATGGTGGGTCAAAGAAGAAATCAAATGGGAATATGAAAAACAGTTTGAGATGACTAACAAAGGAACCACACATATCAAACTTCAGCAAAAAGCAACAAAAGCAAACAGCAAAAGCAGTTCCAAGAGGGAAGAATATCACAATAAATGCTTAGTGAAAATACATAGCCCCAAATTATGCTTCAATAAATTATGAAGAGAAGGACAAGTTATCAGAAGGAAGGAAATGCTAAAGATCAGAACAGAAATAAATCAAATAGAGAAGCAAAAGACAACTTACAAATTAATAAAACCAATAGGTTCTTTCACAAAATAAGCATAATGAACAAACTCTTAGTAAAGCTAAGGGAAGAAGAAAGAATGCCCAGTGCAAGCAAACTGGCCCATGCCAGGTGCAAGGTTCACCTCCTCCACTGGGGACAAGCCGGCCCACAGCGGACGTGTGGCATCCCAGGGAGTGGGAGTGCAGGCCCGCCTCAGAGCCAGAAAGAGGCCCGTGCTAGGTGTGAGTGACCCGCGCAAGGAGCAGACTCACCTCAGACGTGAGGGTACCCTCCGCCCTCCAAGAATGCAGCCCCTGACCAATTTCACTCTGGCTCTCCATTTTACTTCCCCTTGGCACAAGACAGCAAAATCAAAGAACCACCCCCCTGATCCCAGACAGGGATATGCCCTGCAGAGACAAGGGGGCAGCCAGACCCCTTAACTATCAACAAGAAGTACAATAGTTTGCTTGAACCCCTAACCTGTGTGGTCTATGGCCAGCAGAGAACAGAGACTGGATCAAATTTCCCAAGAATGTTACTAAGGAAATGTCTTAGCTTGGACAACAGCCACAGTTTGCGGTGAATGGACAGAGGGACTTCTGGCGTAGGGACGGCACCTCAAAACCCATAGACTCTGAAAGTAGGCAAAGCCAGTCATGACTGGCCAGATCCCAAGACTTCAGATCTTAGAAGGAAAAGAAACACTCTTTCAAAAATACAGAAATTTTTTCTCTGCCGCTAGTTTTTTCATTTTTTTCTATTATTTTTCTTCATTCATTGGAACACGATGAAGGTTCTAAGGGATTTTCTCCTCTTTTAGTCTCTGTGTTCTTTTCTCTTTTTTGATTTTTTCTTTATCCTCTTCTCTTCTCTTTATTTCTTGTATTTTGCTCTTTATCCTTTCTCTCTTTTTCATGTTTGTTCTTTCCTGCAAATGGTCTCTAATATTACTCATTTCCTTTCACTCCTCAAAGAGATGCACTATCTCATTATTTTCTCTTTCTCATATTCCATTAACTGGTTTTTCAAATTTTTCTTTTTCACTCTCTGGTTGCCAACATGTTTATTTTTACTGATACGACTAGTGTGCTTTACAAATATCTGGATAGGTAGTTAAATTTGTGCTATTGCTAATGAATACTGCTCTATTGTTAGTTAATGTAAAGTTGTTCCATTTTGGAAATGTTTATACTAGGCAATATTTGGTTTGTCATATTGTCCACACTATAAATGCAGATCTCTTTTCTATGATTTGGTCAGTACATTATTGATCATGGATCGTGGGGTTCGTCAATTTCAGTTTGTATTTGATGCTTTAATTGATGAAGTTTTATTATTGTAGCCATTGTGACACAACTGTTGTGATTAATTTTCTTAGGACATCGATGTCTGGATTGTTTGGGGCTCACTCACAACACTGGCCAGAGAACTGCATACTGTGCAAAATATGTGGCAACCTTCCATCCTAAGTAAATGGGACAGAGGCAAAGGCCAGTAGTCAGCCATCCCCGGGGACACCGCTGAAAAGTAGACATTAACTAAAGAGCTCACCACATTAGACACAAAGCTTCCTGCTAAAGTCAACCAGAGAACCTCAAAACAAAAGCAAAAAAGTAGCAGCATAAGTATTTTTTTTTTGTTCCACAGAATATTGTTTTGCAACCTTCAATTTTTAGACTAAGTTTCTTTTTGCATTAAATGTGTTTTATGTATACAGCATAACACTGGATTTTGTTTCTTGATCAATTCTACCAGATTCTGTCTGTTGCTTGGGGTATTGAGACCATTCACACTGAGAGTTACTACTGGTAAGTAACAGCAGTTCTTGTCATCACCTTATTTTCCTGTTGCTGATTTCCTATCTCTCCTTTCTACCTCATTGCTCACCTTGCCTGGCATAGACATTCTATTAGATTTTTTATTATGATTAGCTTCATTGTTTCTTTCTAAGATATCCTTGAGAATTTTTTTGAAGTGCTAGTTTGATAATTAATAATTAATTTAGGTTCTTTTTAACATGAAGCTATATCATGTTTTCTGCACTCTTAAAGAACTACATAGTCAGCCATTTATTAGAATGGGATAACATCTTCAAATAAATGAACTTAATCCTGTGCATATTAGTACAACAAAATAAAGCAATTGGACTCATAGAAGCAGAGATGGTGGGGATCAGCGGATAGTGGAAAGGGAGTGGGGAGACAGTAATCAAAGGGTAAAACACCTCAGATAGGATGAATAAGTTTAGGAGTTTTTAAGATCTGTGCCACCATGTGGTAAATATAGTTATTAATATTCTAGGACTACATTTCAGTGTTGCTGAGAAGGAGAGATCTTGAATATTCTCATGGGAAGAATTAAATGTTGGGCATAATGGATGGGTTGCTTGGTTTGATTTGGTAATTCCATAGTACACTAAAAATTCACTGTCCCATTAAACTACATAAATATTTTTATCTATAGTTTGTCAACAGATACCTTTTATAAATAAAGCCACTGTATGACCAATCCATGCTCCTTCTGAACATATACCCAAAGAAAATGCAGTCATCACCTTTCAAATATATCTGTACATTTATGTTGACTAGGGCATTACTCACAATAGCCAAATTTTTTTCTTTTTTTTAAAGGTTTTTTGAAACAGGGTCTTGCTTTGTGGTTCAGGCTGGCCCTGAGCTCAGCCTCAAACTCACATCACAATCCTCCTGCCTCTGCCTCCCGAGTGCTGGGATTACAGGCGTGAGCCACCACGCCCAGCACTGTGGTATGTGGTACTGGTTGCTGCTGGGCATGAGTCTCCATGCCCAGTATGGTATGTGGTTACCGGAGAATCAAACCTGGGCCCTTGCACTTGCAAGACAGGCGCCGGAACCACTGAGGTAACTCCTCAGCCCACAATAGCCAAATTATTAAAACAATCTAAATGTCTATCACCATGAAATATGGATAGATATTGAGAATATTTCCACCTTAGAAAAGGAATCTCGGAGATTCTACCATTTGCCTCAACAGCGATGGACCTAGAGGACACTGTGCTAAGTAAAAGATGCTATTATTCAGAGCACATTACAAAATTTAACAAGTACATGTAAGATTTCACATAATTTACATGAGCACATGTAAGATTGATATAAGGAACAATAAAATAGTAATATATTTAAAATGTGTAGTTCTCATTTCACTAAGAGTACCTCAGTTATCTCACCCAAATTCTCTATGGCTTTCAAAAGTTCTACAGAAGTTTTTTTTTTTTTTTTAAGTAAAAACAGGGAATTATCAGAAACACATCAAAACTGCCACCAACTCTTGCAATCATCAGTACAAACTGTGAAGCCAACTATTTTATTTTCAATTTTTCATAAGATAAAGACCTTTCACTACTATAGCCAGCCAAATACATTGGTTACACTCTGATTCTTTCCTAGAATAATGTACCAGCATTTATTGCATATTTGCTGCCTAAGCGCCAGGAAGTTACACTTTTGAGAAATACAGTTGTTAGTTCAATCCTCACTTCAGCCCTGGAATGAAGTTCCTCTCACCATCCTCAGTCAGGAGGATGTCAGGAGGACATCTGTCCTGCTTCCCAGAGTTCTGGTATAGAAGGGTTTTTGTTTTATTTTGTTTTGTTTTTGAGACAGAGTCTGGCTTTGTAGTTCAGGCTGGCCCCGAACTCACTATGTAGCTCAGGCCAGCCTTGAATTCACAGCAATCCTCCTGCTTCTGCCTTCCTAGTGCTGGGATTACAGGCATGAGCCACCATGTCTTGCATTGTTATATGTGGTTACCAGGGATCAAACTCGGGACCTTGTGCTTGACAGGCAGATGCAGGAACCACTGAACTAAATCCCCGGCCCAGCACAGTAGGGTCTTTGAGCCACAGCAACACCCAATAGAATGCTTTATTCAGTACAAGCTGTATTCAGGGGCTCCTAAGTATTTTACAGATTAAGTTTGGTGATTATACCAAGATTCGCTAACATACAAATATTGACAAAATGATCTCTCCTCCCCCAAAGATGGAAGATAAGTGATCTCTCTACCACAAAAAGACAAAGAGGAACTAGAAATGCAAACAAATTTCTAACCAAATAAATTTTATATTGCAGAGTATTCTAAATGTTATGAAGTACATAGAATAAAACAGGTGTTTCCAAAGATCTCAGTGCTAGGAAAAATAAAGAATATGACGTGCAGATACACAAAACTTGGCTTATACTAGATCCGGTCTCCCCCTCACCCACCCCAAGTATCACACCCTGAAACCAACTGCACTTAAAGCTTCCTCAGAAACAAGAATCACAAGTTTATTGTCAGAGGGCGCCGCGGCCTGTGCGACAGGTCTCACTGACCCATACTTGGGCCCTGAGCAGGTAATGATGGTTCATGCGGCACTAGGAGCCGCCATTACCGCGGCTCTTAACCTTGGCCACACACTGAAATCACCTGCCGATGCTTGCTAACCACGTTTACAACCCACAGAGTCTGTTTAGCTGCTCAGAGTGGACGTGGGCACAGCAGGTTTCACACATCCGCGGGGCAGTCTACTGTGCGCCCGGGTCTCAGGCCGCGCCAGACCGTCTCTCACCACAGGCCGCGCCGGGGCGCTGGGCCTGGCTGCGGGGGGAGAAACCAACCGAGGTGCGGCCACCCGCGCTGCCTGCGGGCGCTGCGAGCCTGGGTGCGAATCCTCCCTCCCTCCTCGAGCTCGGAGTAGGCAAACGCCTTGCAAGGTCAGCTACGGGGACAATGGAGCCATCGGGCCAGCCCGCGGCTGCGGAGGCCACTTGCAGACGTATTTGCCTCCATAAAACCTGGAGCACCCTAGCGGGCCATAAACTGTACAACTCTCTCCAACTTAACTGTGCGTTAGGCACGGGGGGAGGGGAGGGGCTCAGTCTGTACTACGAGTTAGGCATTGTATTCACTTTGCCTGAATCCCCCTGACAGTCCTACGCGTTTCCTACCCCTCCAGACACTGAGGTGCGCGGCATTATTGATTGCGCAAGGTCACAGGGCTGCTCGGCGAAGCCGGAGGGCGTGAGAGCCGCGGTTCACTGTACCACGCTGCCCTCTAGAGGCGCAGCCGTCTCCCGCGGCTCCTGCAAGTTAATTCGAAGCCCGGAGGCAGCAGAGCTTGGCCTCTTCGCCCTGGACCTAATCGGTCCTGATTGCCCCCTCCTCCCAACATTTAAGAGGCTGTGTGCGGACCCGGCTGGACACGGGACGCCTGCAGCCTCGTGTTAATTACCAGTCGGAGCAAGCTCAGGCAGGGCCAAGCTATTCCCGGTGTTTTTTAATCTGCCGCCGCCGAACCCCTAAACTGCCTGACAGCAGGGCTTCTCAGACTGTGTGGTCCGACACACACCCCCTCCCCGACTTTGTTACTACGTGGATGTTCACTGAGGAGATCTGGACGACTACAGACCCTACTCTTGCTAACCAATACCCGGAGACGCCGGGGCTGCTGGAGAGACGGACGTGGAGATAGTAGCAAAGGAGTGCTTTTGTAAATAAATGCTTCCTTAAATCATATTTGAGGAGCAAACGGCGCTAGGTGTAACTTGGGAAATGGTATTTCACTATAAGTTTCAATTCGAAAAGTTAAATAAGTATCTCCATGTCGCATCCAACCAAGCTAAGAAGATGACTCATTTTTCCTGCTCAATAATTTTTTTTATAATTGATTGGTAGATACGACAACTCAACGTAAAAATAAAGCACCTAAAAATACAGTCGAGCATGTTGCAAATAACAAAAAGAACGTTAACCAGTTAGTCAATTTTTAAAATAAAGATAATTACCTACCCCTCCAATTGCTGTCTGTTAGCACTGGAAACCTTGTCATGTGTGGCCATGATGTCTTCCAGCTGCCAGCAAGGCTGACGCTTCTGGTGAGAAACTTGTAACCAAGTTCACCTGCGGTACTCCGGACTACACAGTCTAAAGAGCAGAGAATTACCTCAAGTGGTGCCACACCTGCCTGGTAAGCATGAGGGCTGAGCTTGAGCTGTAGCGCCGGGTCAGCACACCTGACCACATTCAGGCCCCTGCTGAAGTTTTACTTCTCAAAGCTTCGCTTCTTACCGAGTATTACTCTAAAGCAAGACTCAGAACATCTACACAACCCAAAAATAGTCCAAACTCAAGTTCATTAATAAGAAATATATTCACATATGCCGTAATTTTTCTCATTCACACCAGTTACATTTCTTAACTGTTGACTATGTGATGAAATACAAAAGTTGATACACACAATACTTATTCAATAAATTAAAAAACAACTCCTTTAAATATTGTGGTTTGGAATAGGACAGCGACAGCCACATGTATAGCCTACCATGGGGCTTTTTACAGGTACAACTTTATCCTGCAGGCCACTTCAGCTATTGAGAGGGACTGTTAATACCTATCTTGGATGTTTCCCTGACGATTACCTCCTTCCAAAAGTCCCTGGCAACCCCAGCATCAACACTGTATCTCTGTGTACCTTCCAACTTCCATGTTACCAGTCTCTTTCATTCACTACCCATTTTTATATCATTTCCTTTTTAGAGAAATTCACTTATTTTTCCAATAAGGATCCACCTTCTTTTTATAACAGAAAATTAAAACACAACAAGTAAATTACACACAGATTTCTATACATACAACATGAATAAGCAATAATTTCCCCTTTAAACAACTCAAGCCCAATGGATCTAAAATATTTTGTCCTCTAATAGTCACGAAAGTAGATGTAGAAATATTAGCAAATGTCCTTCTTCAGATTTTTTCCAAGCTTACTCCACAAAGAGAAAGAAGCAAATCAAAATTGTATTACCAGTATTCTAATGACATTTGAGAAAGCATGCTGTGGTCAGAAACACTACTGAGTCAGCCTAAAGCTCACATCTCTCTGATAGATTTTTTAATGTGTATGAAGCACACAAGTACATGTCCTGCTCTGTGAAACAGTGGTTCACCAGACACACTGTTAAGGCTCTTGTGAATAGGTTGTGAAGACCCCTCCATATTGGGCTTTGTCATGGGAAGTACAGGAAGTGTCAATGTGTTTTCTTTAGTGTCAGGAGTTAACACTGTGAAGATAGGCAGTAAATGTCTCATCCATTTTATTTAGGTAGCTATTTCCCTCGCTGAGGCATGGAAAAGAAAAGTGGCAAATGCTTAGTTGATATATTCCTTGACTTTATTTAAAGAAAAACAGTGCTGAAAATGGCATTTGTTTTATATGTTAGACTACCTTCGCTCTTGTGGTTTTTCTAAATTCTTATGAGAGGATGTGTGAAACTCTAAAACATAGTTCTTTGTGTATGGTGAAATTGCATTGACTGGCACAGAGACAATAATAAAAACAAAACAAAGACAATCCATCACTTAAAAAATAAGAAAAATCAAATCACAACACAAAATAATATGCATTAATAAATAAGTGACATTAAAAAAAAGCTATAAGAGAAAATCTAAAAATAACTCCTGGGAAAAAGGAAATGATTATCAAATGAATAAAACTTAACTCATAAATCTAAGATGAACACAGAAGAAATTTAGCAAAGAGAAATTCACATATAATTTTTTATTTTAATGAATTGAGTTTATGGGTATATTTCAGGTATACATTATTATCACATTCCTCGTTGAGAACTTGTACCTATACATTACCCACCTCGATTCTCATTTTTTCCCATCCTCATCTCCTCCCTTCAACACCCCACCCTGCAATATATGTAAGCTTTGTTTCCATATTTTCCTTTTTACCATCCAATTTTTCTTTTCCTTCTTGTCTTTCCCCTGCCCCCCAGATATTCTTTCCCTTTGAAAATTTTCTTCCAATTTCACAATACCTATCATACATTCCAGATCTCATTTATATCTTCAGTTTCTCACATTAAAGAAACAATACAATATTTACACATCTTTGTCCTATTTATTTCATTTATGAGAATGGCCTCAAGTTGCATCCATTTGAGGCCATACATAAATATAAACGATCCAACAGAGTCAATGTGATTAACATCAAACAAAAGCCATACCAAAATATTAAAACTGATTCTATGGTAAACCAAAAGCAGAAGACAAGACAGAACAAGAAAAGAAAGCATGTGAGGTATTCTACATTCCATATTTATCAATCAACAAGATCACCTTTACCTTTTAATTTTTCCCTAAAACTTTTCAGTATTCAACTAGCAATTGCCTTTCATGTATCAAATGAAGATCTACTCAATATTCTGTTAATTAGGTTGCATGCAAATTCTAGGGGTTACAGTGAACACATTCAAAGAGAAATGTTCATTACAAAATCCCACCACATGCTATTACATTGCTAAAGCCAGTACGAAAGCCCCGGGGAATGCAGGTAATTTCCACATTTTATAAACGTGTGGAAAATGTCACACTTCCTCCTCTCTTGGAGGTTTCTGAGAACACGTTTTATTTCATTTTCAGCTGAAGGCAAGTTAGAACTCCGCACCGGGTGCACTGCGCAGCTTTTCTTGCACTCCACATCCAGGCCTGGTGCTTTCCAAGTTCATATAAATGACCAGACTTAGGAGCATTCCCAGGTTTTATTCTGTTCTTGTTTCTCCCCACATTCACATGTTGATCTTTCTGTTGATTATCTCCCTAGAGCTGAGATTCTGACCTACCAGCTCCTGCGAGAGACCTGCAAGATCTGTGAGGAGGCATTCTAAATCTAGAACCAAGAAAACAACTCGCTGAATCTTTAAGAATCATTTCAAAAAGACAGAGACAAACCACAACCCTCTAAATCATTCATATTTGTTATGTTAAAACAAAACAAAAGCAGATGTTAACAAATAATGATGGAAGTACCTCACTTATTGAATGGTGAGTAAAAACTGAAGCTATCTGTCTATCTCAAATCCAGACTTCGAACAAACAGAAGAAACAAGCCCTTGATCCTAGAAAAGATCTATGGCCTCTCTGAAGTCTGTCAGTTGCATGGTAAATTTTAAATGTTCCAGAAAGTCCTCTGTGTGCCAATACACATGCTCTAAAAATGTACTTTCTCTACCTCTTAGGGGATAGTTGTCCTTCACTGAGGTACAGATATAGTCGTGCAAAGCCAATGCCATTCACCTCATCACTTAGCCAGACACTCACGGGCTCTATGATGTATCACCCTTCACTCATTCTTTCCCAAGAGATGCTGTTGCCAGTGGCCATGGCAGGTAGTTTGAAGGGAAGCACCAGGACCAATGTCTGGGAGGAACATGAGAACAGGAAGAATATTAATAAAGACCTGGATTTAAGTTGATTCTCTCTACAGTTTTTCATAAGACTTTGACAGGGAGACTCAACACGATAAGTGGAATAAAAACTTTTAAAGTACATAACTCTAGGGATGCTCTACTGGTGTTAGAGTTGGAGTCAAGACTACTACCTACAGTGCTTGTCATTTCTGTCCCAGAAACAGCTAAGAGGGATGCTAGAGTTTCAGGAAAGATGCTTGGAAACCACTAGCCTAAATTGTTTGAAAGTGATTTTCTCAGCTATGAGAACCATTCCCTTTCGAGAACCATTCCCTTTCTAGAACTTATAATCAAGAATTCCAAGGTCGGGGATTTAGCTCAGTGGTTCCAGCACTTGCAAGCAGAAGGGCTAGGGTTTGATCCCCAGTAACCACATACAATACTGGGTGTGGAGACTCATGCCCAATAGCAATCAGTACCACATACCACAGTGCCAGGCTCACATCTGTAAACCTAGCACTCGGGAGGCAGAGGCAGAAGGATTGCTGTGATGTGAGTCTGAGGCTGAGCTCAGGGTCAGCCTGAACTACAAAGTGAGACCCTGTCTCAAAAAAAAAAGAATTCACAATTCCATAAGTTAATTTCTGGGTACTTGAGAGGATGAGTATAGAGAAGAAATAATAGGCCCTTTGTGCTGTTAAGATCTTGACTTTTAAATAACATGCAGCTAGCTTAAAACAAGAAGCTCAATCATTCAGTGTTGGTGAGTTAGCCAGCTGAATGCTGAGGGAGACCATAGAAAAACTTCTAGGTCAAAGTTGGTAACATCCAAAAAATTTTTTAAATGATTAGCAAACCCAAGATCTGAAGAACAAACAACACTCTTAAGTAAATAAGTTGAAGGAGAGAGCATTTCAGGTGGAGGAGAAAAATGTATGAAAAAGATTTGTGAGTGGAAATGTGCCATTGTGAATTAAGAGAACTCGAAAGTGGATGATCACAGTCTAGGAAGGAAAGATGGGGATGCAAGTCAAACCAGGTCATGAAAGTTATACAGTATTCTTGGAAGCAGGCTGCAGGGGCAACAAGAAGTCATTATGTGGCTTACAGAAGGCATAACTCAAGAAAAATCACTAAGTCCTGTTCATTATAGGTTCTGGATAACCCCTAACTTGTCGACCTCTTTTTCACAACATTTTTCTCTTCACAGGACAGACATTACTGCTTCCGGCTCATCTCCCTCACTCTGCTCCATCCCACCGCTATTCGGTTTCTATGAGAAAGGCAGAGACAGCAGCTAGAGGTTGCAGCAACAATCTGATTGAGAGACTGTGTGGTGAAGAAGAGAGAGGACTCATTTGAACTACAGTGGCAGTGGTAAGTATATTGGAGGGAAGTACAAGGACCAATGTCTTGAAGGAACATGAGAATAGGAAGAATACAGTCAAGGTACTGTAGGACACACTTGCAGAAATGTGCAGTCAGCAGTTGATTAGAAGGAAAAACAAATGAGAGTGATTACCATGATTTACTATTCTTTATACGTTGGTTTTTGAGTGAGCCAATAGATCATACTGTCCCTCTTCATCTACTGGCAATTAAATGAGACATGAGCATAAATAGGCAGAAGTAAAGTATTACCTTGGCTTACTGATACATACTATAGCATTTGGAAAACACAGGCTGTCCATACTTCATTCTTGATTTAGTGAGAATATGGTCTTTAGCCTCCAAGATGACTTCTAAGGCTCCCTGTCACCTGGTATTCAGGTTCATGTGTACCTCTCTTCTCACTGATTAGAGCTGAATTATACGATCAGTGCAATATTGTGAAAATGCAAATTGACTGCAGAAGCTAATACATAAAAGACATCACAGTATCTGGCATGGCTTCTCATGGATCTCTGCCTCTGGGAGAAGCCAGCTGCCATGTGATCATGTCACACAAGATGCCATGTGATCATGTCACACAAGAAGCCCTCTGGAGGTGCTTACAGTAGGGAACAAGGCCTCTTACCAAAAGCTGGGCAAGCAAACCATTCTGGAAGCAGGTCCTGCAGCCCTAGCCTCACCCTCAGATGACTGACAACCCAATTAATATCTAGACTGTAGTCACAGGAGAAGCCTTGAGCAGAGTCACTCAGCTATGCTGCTTCTGAACTGACAGGAACTACAAGGTGGTAAACATTCACTGTTTTAAATCAGTAACATTTAGAGGCAGTTTGTTATACAGATAAATAATAGGCAATAGAAACTTACCTACCAAGTCTTAGCATGTATATGGAGAATTATAGGCAGTAGTGTCCTGCCCCTGCCAAGCCTAAGGAAGTGGTCCACAATCTTCAGTTGGCAACAGAGTCATATAGGGCACTCATTAAAATATAGATTACTGGAACTTCCCCCCACAAAGTCTCCAATTGAGTAGGTCTGATATGGAATTTAAAAAGTAAATATTCCCCAGTAATTTTTAGGGCTTCAGAGCTGATTAACAAAGGTGTGACCATGAGACCATGGTGACACATGGCAAGCTTGACTTGAACTGTGCCGTGACCAGTTAGCATGGACACAAGGTATCTCACACAAGACCATCCAGAAGGGGAGGAAGCCAAGGGACCAGCTAGGGGAATTAAGAGACTAAGAAGGAGATTCTATTTCTAAGTAGCCCAGCAGAGAGTCTGTGGCAAATGAGCTCCCGAGGGTGGCAGCATCTCGGAGTTGTATTTGTTGTGTCAGAATTTCTCTTTTCTACTCTATCTCTAACAGGTATTGAGTGTGGTTTCTCAGGATATGCAAAGCAAACAGGTTTTAAACAGTAAGAATCTACTTATCTGTCTGTATTCCAAACCCTTGGAAGGCTAACATTTGACTTTGCCACTACTAGACTGTTGAGCTCACTGGTCTCAACCTCTTGTGAGGAAGAAAACAACACAGAGTCAATGTATAGAGATCATTTTGACTCATTTTTTTAAGGTCTGTCGGTGACACTATTGCTACTGGTCTAAGAATACGCTTTGACAACAAATGACCTGGAGGAACAAATAATGTGGACTTTTTGTGGTCAGAATGGCACTGGAAAAGAGAGTGAACTCAAGCTGACATGTCAAATATAACCTCCCCCATATCAAGAAAAGAGAGAGAGAGAAACTACTGCAAGAGAAACTTCATCCACATGGAAAGAAGCATTAAGAATGAGTAATAACTGTACTTCTTCCCTAAACCCACTATCCAAGATGAAGATCCTACATCCTAAGAAAACAGATTTTTTCATAATGACATTTTTGCATTGTTAAGCAAAAAATCACCAGTAAGAGCTGTCTGGTTCTCTATAAACAGAAACCAGTTTCATTACTCTGACAAATGATAGTACTTTGCCTGTGGGTGGTAAAAGCTGTTTATATATCCTTACTTTAATAAAGTAATCTCTAACTAAAAATGATTATTTCACAATTGTTCTCAACAGATTTCCCTTAAAGAATTCCAAGAAACACATCTATTTTCAGAACTTTAAAAAAGTACATAAATTAAGATCTAATACTTAAGCTATTTCCCTTAATCCAGCTTTTAGTTACTTTCATCTCTCCTTTTTCAATATTCATGTCTCCATAATCATGCAGTCTTTTAATCATTAATTTATTCATCTAATCTTAATGACTATGTTCTATGCGTTTAGAACCAGCCCTGGGTGTTTTGAGATGATAGAAGCTGACGCTAGAGCTAGGAATGACAAATAAAAACAATCTTCTCTTTTATCTCTCTCTTTCTTTCTTTCTTTCTTTCTTTCTTTCTTTCTTTCTTTCTTTCTTTCTTTCTTTCTCTTTCTCTCTTTCTTTCCTAGTGAGAACTTAAAGAAAATTTAGCAACTGAAGCATTTGCTGTATTAGTCTCAGCTAATTCTTTTCCTTAGCTGTCCTTCCCTTCCATCCTTATTTAAGAAAATTAGTGTGAAATATTCAGAGAAAAAGACAACAGAGCCGCCTTCCTGATGAAAGGAGCCCTACTTTGAAATTTGTGGCTAGAAATAAGTCACTTTGCAGGGCAATGAGAGACAATGAAGTTTTTTTGAGTCTTGCTCTTCTCCCTCCTGGCTGAAGTCACCTATTTGCCCAGAGAAGCTCCAGCCTCTCCATTCTGTCAGTGTTGAAACTATTTGCATAAGTACCTGCCATTATCCCCTACCAAGTGCCTCCTTTGCAACCTTGAAGGTTTCTTCTGGATTCATTATAATTAAAGAGCTAATGTAGCCATTCAAGTTCACATTGTCAATGACCATGTAATCATCTTCCCTAGTGGCCAGAATTCCTTTCTCTTTATGAGGTTACAATTAAATTCCTTCCAGCCATAAGGTCAAAAGAATCTGGAACAGTTAGCCTTCCCAGTGACTAATTTCACACCTGCGACTCTGACAAATATAAAATAAGACCTCTTAAATAGAAGGTGTCAAATTAAGAAATAATATACATTTGACTACACCTCAACTGAAGTCAATTAGACATAAAAATTAAAGACTGTGGATTCTTTCCCTGCTACTGGAAGTGATGCTTGACATTCCACGTATCAATTTAAGATACATCTGTGTCCCTGAGAAATGTTAGAGTAATTTGTAAGCTGGAAGAGATTTTAAATGGCCCAAGCTGTGTAGTGTACTATCAAGGAAATTAATACAATGTGCTCATGTCTGTCCCTTATGATAACTTGCTCACTGCTTTATTTTTCCTTTCCCAAGGTTCAAGTTCTTCCAAAATGAATTTTGTTATTTTTCTGCTACTAAGGCTCTTCATATTTTGTGGAGGATTCTGATGATTAAATCATTATCCATAACTAAATGCTATGAAGATATTTAGCCTCTGGCTTCCAGGATGTATCAGTGATCACAGAAGCTTTCTTTTTTCCTGCCATTTTGAATCTCTTGAGGAACTTCCTCTTCACCTACAATTTTTGGTGCTTCTCACATTCACTCTATACCCAACACCACAGCCACCAGTTCCCTCTGCTTTTATCCTTGTGTCTCCTCCAAACCAAGATTTGTTTTCAGCAGTGAAAGTAGCTTGGCAAGTTTAACTTCTTTTGAAACTCACTGACAAGTCCTGGCGAGTGCATCTCAAGGTGATTCCCAATAAGTAGACTGCCTCAGGCAGCCGCTTTGCTCCTGCACCACACAGCTCAGAGGCTTCTGGAAGAATAGAGTGTGGGACTCACAGTGAGCAAGCTCTAAACCCTGCACTTCTGCTACCCTGGGATTCTAGAAATCCATGTCAGCAGCTCACTGGAAGCAAGTGATCTTTTCTCAAAAACAGCCAAGTAAGGACTCTAAGTACAGAAGACCAAACAAGATACAATACCTGTACTTCTTAAAGTTGTTGATACTCTTGGTTCCATAGAGGAAATCACTGTCCTGCTGTAGTTTTCTATTAGTGCTGCTCAGTTGTTTTTGGTACCTCTGCCTTGATTTCTCTCCAAATGAGCACAGTTTCCCCGTTCTCATCTCCTGCAATTTCAGTTGTACTTTCCACACTTTAAGGTGCTCACATCAGACTAGAAAGAATGAAGTGAACAATAAGAGGTCTGGTTTCATCCTTATAGCACAGAAAGAGAGAGGACTAAGAATAAGGTCAACACACAAGAAGCAAAACCTGGAGATGAAAAGGAAGCAATAGTTTCTCATGACGGTGAGCTCCTTCATGAAGTCACACCTGACCAAGACTGCACGCAGTGCCTGAATTCATTCATTAATTCATTCATTTATTCTTCATTCAGAAATATTTATAAACACAGGATTCCACTTATCATTTCCTCTACTAAAGCTCCAGGCCTCTGTTCTCAATGGCTTCTCCAACATGTAAAGGGGCAGTGACTGTTCAGTGTGAGTCATGTTGTCACAAGGGGGTAGCAGAGCTGCATGGGGTACTCCAAGAACAGCTGCCTACCTCAAAGAAGCACTAGAGAATTCTCATGATTAAATCACTATCCACAGCTAAATGCCATGAGGTTATTGAGATACTGAAATATTGATATTGCTACTGAGGTATGGAGATGCTTGTCTGATGTGTTCCTACAGATACTCTGATTATTCTTCACTTTGTAGATTACAATTATTAGTGCATGTTAATTGTGCAAAGCAATGAGTTTCATAGTGATGCTTTCATACACATCTATATACCTCGATTGTATGTACCATCCTTCTTACACTCTCCTAACTTCCCTTCGCCCTGGATCCCCATTCCCTAATAGTCCCCCTTCTATTGTCTAGTTTTTGATTTTGTCCCTAAGTTACTCATATGAAAGAAGATATGCAATACTTGCCTTTCTGAGTCTGATTTATTTCACTTAACATGATGATCATCAGTCCTATACATATTCCTTCAAGTGACATAATATTTTTCTCTGCTTATTCAAAATAACAGGGAGATATGGATGAACCACTTCAGCTCCTCATGTAAAAGTTCTTTGACTTATTCCTGAGTAGTGAGTTTACTTCTCCTTGATGCCCTTTCCACACTACACCTAGAGCTTAGATTTTTACCTGTGCTTTTCAAATAAATAGCCAAATGCTCCATTTTCTGGCCAAAATATCAATTTTTCAAAGCTTTTATTTACTGTATCTAGCACATTATAGAATCAGGTCATAAACTTGCCATCACCACTGTCTCCTTTACAGCTTTCTTTTCTCACCCAGCTAGAGTTCCTACATCCTTAATTCAACTCTTATGAGAATTATTTTGTTGTTGTTGTTTTTGTTTGTTTTGAGACAAAGTCTCGCTTTTGTAGTTCTGACTGGCCCTTAAGCTCAGCCTTGAACTCAAAGCAATCCTCCTGCCTCTGTCTCCCAAGTGCTGGAAGGCATACTCAGCACTGTGGAATGTGGTTCTGATTGCTGGTGGGCCTGAGTCTCCACACCTGGCATTGTTGTATGTGGTTACCAGGGATCAAATCTGGGCCCTTGCACTTGCAAGGCAGGCACCAGAACCACTAAGTGAAATCCCCAGCCCTGATGAGTATTGTTTACTTCATTTTCTTCAGCCTCACTGAGTCATCACATCACTTATTATAATTGACTCTAATTGTGTATTCAATATTTTATCTTCCCTGCAAAACCACAGTCCAGTAAGGAAACAAATTTTATATATATGGGGGGGGGGTGGTAGGGTGGGTGGGGCTATGGGAAAAAATGAGAATTAAGTTGTGTCTTATACTGGTACAAATCCCCATTATGGAGTGCAATCATGATGTGTATATTTAATGTACCAATAAAGATAATTTAAAAAAAAAAAAAAAACACAGTCCATAAGACAAGGACTTCTTTCTCTATTTTTTTAAAAATTGACATATAATAAATAATTGTACATATTTATGTAAAATGGGATTTTCTGATACTAGCATACAAAATATAAGGGTTAAATAAAAGTGATTAGTATTTTTATCTCTTTTGACGTTTATCCTTTAAGCCTGAGGGCTACAAACTCCTCTTTTCAGTTTATCGTACAAACATAAGAAGTTGCTGAAAACTAGTCACCCTAACTCTGCTGAAGAACTCTAGAATTTTTCCTTCTGTCTCACTAGTGAACATTACCTAATCTTCCCCTATTTCTACTCCTCCTAATACTTCCATGCCTGTAGTAATCACTATTCTACTGCTTCTTCTGTGAGATCAACTTTTTTAGCTTCCACAAGACAAGGGGGGAGGCTTTGTACTAACAATCAGATCCTCTCAGCATCACTATACTTGCCAAAGAGCAAGCAATTAAATTCATTCTCTCCAACCATAGCTCTAATGAATCTACTATAAACAGACTCTATACTGACTGCATAGACTCTGATGGTCAGAAAATTTAAACCTATTCTCCTTCCTGAAACTTACAGTCTGTTAGGTGAGACATCCAGGTGTTGGCAACACTGCACTGAGCAGGACATGCTCCCACAATTCCACTCAGTAACCAAGAGCAAAGCATTGTCTGCAGTGCAGAGGAGTTTCAGAGGAGCTTGTGATTCAGAGGATTAGCTGAAAAATGAACTCACAGACAAATTCTTGATGAACAACTTCTTGTCTAAATGTACTGAAGAGATAGACAGGCCCTTGAATTTGGTAATGTTGACAGATATTGCATACATACTGAGAGTTGATGCAAAATCATAACAGGAAACAAGGCTTGATCTCTTCCCTTGATGACAGAGCAAAAAGATTTGTGCAGGGGAAAAAAAGGAAGTGATACCTTTGCTTAAAACAATTTTTGCTAATCGGGAAATCACTTTCAACAAGTCCTACTAAACAAATGCTTTGTATCTTATACTTGGAACCTCCTGGCATGGAACTTCTCTAAGATCTATGAATCCTAAAGACTAATAATGGAAAAGGAACCAATAATATATGTGATGAAACTTTTAGAAGATAATAAACTGCAATAGTAATAAAAGACTTCAAACAGACAGGTGAAAAAATATTAATGGTTGACACATGAATCCAAATAATAAAATTACATCAACATAATAATCTTGTGAATTAACATGTTAACTAACTCAACAGTAGAACACTTTACTAGCATGTGCAAGGCCTGGGTTCAACCGCAGTACCACCAAAAGAAGATATGAGTTAAAATATATTAGAGATTATGAAAACTACAAAATAATACAATGAGAATTTTAAAGTTAAAAAAAGACTAAATTAGATTAAAATTTTAAAGTATCAAAGTGTAGCAGTCAGACCTTCATATTCCAGGGAAATGATGAAAATATCCAAGCAAAATGTATTGGATGGGTCCCAAGAAAATAAGGGTCCTCAAATGTAAGTCTGAATAGACAGTTAAGTGAAGAAAAAAAAAAAAAAAAGCAAAAATAAAATGCATAGTTGATTTGGATGCACAAAGGGAAAAAAAAACTGACAAGGAAGTCTCACGGGGACTCTACAGAAAGCCAGTATGCCCTGAACCAGCTGGTAGCTCAACAGAGAAAAGTGGGCAAAACTTCAAAACACAAGATAAATAAAAGAAAGGATTAAGTAACTATGAAATAATTAAAGGAGATGAATATTCATGGTCTAGCCAGGATTCTCATCAAGCTGGAAAGCTTGACTTTGCATTACACAGAAAGAGACTCAGACACGGCAGGGAGAGGGCAAACTGACCGACTGAAGAAATCATCAAATCAGAAAGAATGGAGAATATTATCCTTTCACTCCCTTCCTCCTTCCAGCTCTTTTCAAAAAGGAACCTCACTTCTTCACATACTATGTGTTGAGGCCATACCAGAGATGAAGAGTAAAGCAAGCACCACTTTGTATGTTGTAGCTGACAGGCCATGAGCTGGGGTCAGGCTCACGGGAGGTGGAAACACAGGTCTTCTGTTACTATGAGAATGGTTGTTAAGTGAAGACTCAACGATTCTTATAAGTTGGGATATGGATTCTAATATTCTTGGCAGTGAAGTTTAAATAATGTGAGATACATAGCATGTAATGCTCTATGATGTTTGGTTTATTTCCTCTCTTTAATGCACAGAATATATCTAATAATAGAAAATGAGTTTACACTGTCAGAAAGTCTAAGTGGCTGATTTAGTAGTTTTATTTATGATTCTCACAGTTTGGGATAGAAAAAAGAATAGACATGTTCATTATACTTTAATTATCTTGCTTTATTTTGATTGTCATGTCTTTGATTATTATCATAAATGGAGAGCACTGTGGACTGGTTAACACGACCAGCTGGTCACTGAATTAATTCATCAGCACTAATTCTAAGTAAGATAGAGAAAACCAGTAACAGTTAATTCTGTCTCTGAGTGGGTGTTAGGAGAAGCTGACTAAATGAGGGCAAACCCACAACATCAGAAATGACCTGGATGGATAGAAGCAAAGGCCACATAATCTGCAGGCTTGGGCCCAAGTAGAACTATTCTTCGAGGTCTGACTTAGACCCTGCTGCCTTCTCTGACCCAGAACAAGTGGACTAAACAAGCCCATGGCAATCAATTAAACAACACTGGGAGTGAGCCATCTCACTCCTGGAGAAGGATGCCAACTAACAGAGTCTCTTGCCATGGGAACGATGGTAGAGAAGGAATGGGATCATTGGTGAGGAGGAAAAAAGCCAGGATATGGAGATCTATGCCAGTATTTGCTTTTTTCCCAGTAAACACATTATTCTCCATGCTAAAAATCTATCAAAACATATGGATCAGAATTCATAAGTGACTGTCAAATTCTTTGCTCCTACTCCGAATGTCGGTATATAGCTCTTTCTACGAGAGATAGCTGCAGCTGTACAGCATGTCCTGCAAACAGACAGGGAGCTAATCGTAGGAAGCCAAAGTGAGCAAAGCTGTTGGGCACAAAGCTTTCTCAGCATGGAGAACTGTTGGAGTTAGCCAATAATACAAGGTTGACCAGCTGCCCAGATCAGATGGAGTGCTGCCAGCCTGGTCTTAATTTCCCTGTGCCAGTCTGTCAAGTTGTAACTAGAACAGTTCTGTCCCATTTAGAGAAAACTCAGATAAGCTTTGATCTTAGGAGGTTTCACATGACCTGTGGCCCCCTCAGCTACAGTGACTAATTTCCCTTTTGCCTAGAATTTTCTTAGTTTTAGCACTGAATATACTGTAACCTGAGAGATGCAGAAGTCCCAAGTAAAGTAGGATGGTTGTTCATATGATACAGAATAGAGGCTCAAGAACCTATCCTTAGAATCCTAAACTAGTGGGATCCCTGGGGCCTCACATATTGGGACGTAAGAACAGATTGGACTCCCTTGGCTACTGGAAAGTCACATTCTTGCCTCTTTGAGAACAAAGCAAAGTCTGGAATGGAAGAAACATTGATTGCCTCATAAAGGTTTACTGCACTGGTGAAGACATGCTGTTTCTCCTTCTGGGATTCGATTTTGAATAGGATTATGGAATAAAAGGAGAGGATGAGGAAAGAATTGTCCAGATATTCACAGTTAATTAGACAACCATACCAATTTAATTTTGCAGTGAAACAGATATCTCCTTCAATTGAAAGACAAGTGGTGAGGCAAAGCATCTGTTAGCAGAAAACATAGCTGTAAATCTGACTTGAGCATTTAAAACAAAAAAGGAGCTACCTAGCCACAGTGAGTAATTCATTAACATTAAACCAGTCAGCTTCCATTACCATGAGCTTCCACCAGCACAGAGGAAGATGGGTATGAGCCAACCCCCTTTAATCATTTGGGTGTTGGAGATTTTCAACATGAAAGGATCGTTGCTATAGGGTCGGTTACTCCCAATTACACCAGACATGCTGATACAATGTTGATTTGTTTCTGAATGCCAAAAGTATGGATGTCATGATCAAAGATTCTTTACTTGGTAGATGTGGTTGTGTAAGACATTAAAATAAATTAGTGAAGAGAATAGGCAAGTAACCCACATAAATAAGTATTTCAAGAATATTGAAAACTCTAGACTCCAATCTGTGTCACTTATTTAAGATGGTGTTTAGCAGACATAAAATCTAGTCTGAACAAAAATTTAACTTAGACCTAACAATAAAAACTAGTAGCCCACAAAATAAAAAGGCTCAGATAGTACAAGTCTATTTTGTTGTCTTTGCTTTTTTTAAAAATTGAGATTAGGGTTAATCATAACAGATAGAACATATATGTTTATCAATACTTCCTCATGAAATGTCATTAAACTAGTAATAAAATAATAAAAATAATACAATAGTCCTCCTTTGTCTGCAACTTCACTCTCTGAGGTTTCAGATAGCTTCAGAAAACTGTAATCATTAAGTGATAGGATAAATACATTGCTTCTTTCTCTGGTATGAGAAACTGAAGGTGTAAATGAGTTCTAAAATGTATGGTATGTATTGTGAAATAGGAAGAAATTTTTCAGAAGGAAAAGAGAAAAGGGTGGGTAAGATAAGTAAAGAAAGGAAAGAAAAAAATTATGGTAAAAAAAGGAAATCAAGCTTATGTACATAGTGGGCAAGGAATTGTAGGGAGGGCAGGGGAAAGGAACAATGAGAATCAAGACAAGTCATGTGCTGGTAAAAATTCTTAATGTTGAATGTGATCACAATGTATATATAAAATATACCAATAAATCAATTTTATAAAGAAAACCAAAATGGAGGAATGGAAAAATTCCAGGATATAAACAATCAATAAGTTTTAAAGATCCTACTATTCTGTGTGACATGAGGGCCATCAGGGTCCATCCCTGGACATGAGTCATCTCTCTGGCCAACTGTATCCATGCTGTCTATACCACCCACAATTTAGTCACTTAGTAGTGCTCTCAGCTATCAGTGAGATCAAGTACCAGACTGTAACCGTGCAAGCCATTCATTCTCTACTTAATTATGCACACATCTCTTGAGAGTGGTTATATAGAGGCAACAAGGAAAAAACATGAAAGGGTGGTTTAGACATAGCAAGAACTATAAGGAAGAAGCATAAATAAGGTTCCAGACATGTAGTGAGGAATTTGAAACATTCTCCATAGGTAATGGGAGGATTATCATGGACAGGTTCCATGGTAATGTGAAAAAGACATGAAAGGAGGTGCCACAGTACAAAAGGGAAACAAAATTCTGAAAGACAGGCATGAATTGAGGCATGGTAACAGATGTAGCCAAGGACAAGGTAAAATTTATGTGACTTTACAAGACAGTAATACTAATAGGCTGTGTGATATACCCTTGAAGTAAAGTCTCAGGGCTCAGAGATATAAGTGGAAAGCTTGTTAAGGAGAAACTGAGCCCTTAAGTCTCCTTTGACAGTCAGTGCAGGTGGCTATTGCACTATGCTCACTCCCAATGACACTAGATGTTTACTGTTTGGATAATGGAATCTCATATAGTGGAGGGCTGAGGCAGGAAGATTCACTGAAAACTACACACAGGATTATTGAGAAGTCCAAAACCTCCCTCTCTCCCTAGACCCTAGCCGGCAGCAGCCAACTACATACAGCTAAGAAGTCTGTTCTGAAAACTCATCCACCCCCCACAAAACACCAGTGATACTGACATTTGATAGCAAATGTCAAAGAAAATATAATTGCTGCCCAATAACTCCATGGAAAAATCACCAGTCGGACAACCTTGCCCTTTCATGGACAGCTTACGGGTTTTGATGTTTTCCTATGTTTAAACAGAACACCACACACTTGAGAAATCCTCTAACATGCAAGACATGCAACAAACCAAAAAAATTGTATACAAGTTAAATAATTTTTATCCAAAATACTTGGGACTACAGTGTTTCAGTGTTTAGTGAGGGAGGGAATTTGAAATATTGGCATCTGAATATCTTAAGGATGGTACTCATGTCTGAACAGAAAATTAATTTATGATTCATATAGATCTTATAAAGAAGCCCAAATTTAATTTTATACAGTATTTTCAGGGTGCTTGCATTTTGACTCTAACCCATCATCTGAGGTCTATGATGGAAATTTCCACTGATGTTGTTGAGTGACATCTCACTTTTCCTGGTTCCTAATGATCTGAGTAGAATTCACCCAAACATTACACAAATGCTGAGAGACCACACACAAGTAAGGATGTGGTTTTAAAGCAAAAGATTTAATTGCAAAGTCCGATATGGCTTACAGACAAGTTGGGACACCTCCAGACTGTGAACAGCCCTGATAACATTGGTCTCGTTCTCTTTGTTCCTGAAACTGCCTACTTTTAAGGTGTCACATGCCATCTTCCTGTGTATTCGTTAACCAGTCTGTCCTGGTTGCATTTTTGGAGAGTGGATACACTTTTCCCATCATGCCTCAGATTTTAAGGATGTTCAATTCTTTATCTGTAAATGAATGTTAGTGACTGTATGAACGAGAGAGGTTACTTTAGGTTGACAGAATAACTCCACCGCACATCCATCTAGACCAGGAAAGTCCCTTTTTCTCCCCCATGCACAGTTTGTGGCTACCTTTCTGTTGCAGGTCCCTTTCTGATTGGCTCTGGTCTAAGCCTGACTCAGAGCAGGATACAGTCCCCAGGTAGCATGAGATATTCATCCCTCCTTCTCCGCTCATGTCTGCCTACTGCCCACAATGTTTAGGATTTTGGAACATGACAAGGTTCCTATTTCATGATTAAGGGTACTCCAGCTGTGTAAGAAATAAAGAACTCTATCTAGATGTGGTGACCCACTCCTGTAATCCCTGTACTTGGAAGGCTGAAGCAAAAAGATCAGTGCAAATTCGAAGCCAGCGTGGACTACATAGTGTGACTTTGTCTCAAGCTGCCACCCCTCAAAACAAAACAAAATAAAATAAAATAAAATAGAACTCTAAAAAAGAGAAAATTCAATGGAAGGATCAAGAGAAAATTTTAAAGAAATATAAAGTCCAGATGTTGCTATAAGAAATAAAAATCCAGAGATCAGAAAAAAGGTGAAACTGTTTAAAATATGAGATCTGAATTTTTAAAAACAATCTGTTAGAGAAATGGAAAATAAAGACAGCACATCTCCTTGAAAACAATGCAAAAAAAAAAAAAAACCCATAGTAGGTGGATGCTAAGAAAGAAATGATAATAAAATCTGTCAAAAAGTCTAGTCTAAAATGTATTCCCATGATTTGATTTAAAAAAAAAAAAGAACATACAGAACCATGCACTGTTTCTTAAATTTTCTGCCTTGAAGAAACATGACACATGTCTGAGTTCATAAAAGTAAGATTATATAATACATTCACAAGAGGAATTATTTACTGGACCCATATTTATTTTTAGCAAAATTCTGTAGGAACTGAGTAGTAATTATATGCATACTTCAATTTGCTAAAATCACTACATTCTAACATCCTCCTGACAAAATTCATTATTGCATTTATAATTTTTATGGTAAGTTATTTTTATGGTACCAATAAAAATGAAATAAAATATTTGTTCTATCCATATGTGATTCAGAAGTCTTTGGAATTGGCTTGCAGGAGGAATTTGGAAGGGTTGAGCAAAAGCAATCTTGAAATGCTGTAAGCCAAGCTTGATGGGAGATTCTAGTCAGAGTTTAGAGGCTCAGAATGCCAATGAAAATACGAAGATGTGAGGTCATTGCTATGACAGTCCCTGAACAATTTGTCTATAGTTTGCTCATGTCTTGAGGCTTTGTAAGAAACTGAGATTAAAGGGAGTAAACTAACTAACTGGTGAAAGAATATGTAACACTCACTGCTTTTAGCCAAGTTTATATTAAAAAATCAGAAACAAAAGGGCCATTTTTTTTTTTTTTTAGGTTTTTTTTTTGAGATAGGGTCTCACTTTTTAGTTCAGGCTGGCCTTGCGCTCACTCATATCACAGCAATCTTCCTGCCTCTGCCTCCCAGTGCTGGGATTACAGGCGTGAGCCACCACGCCCAGCCCTGTGGTATGTGGTACTGATTGTTACTGGGCGTGAGTCTCCACACCCAGTATTATATGTGGTTACATGGGGAATTGAACCTGGGTCCTTGTGCTTGTAAGACAGGTGCCGAACCACTGAGCTAAATCCCTGGCCCAACAAAAGGACCTTTTAAGAAGTTTTCAGTTTCTCCAAGAAGGCAGCACCTGCAAAGATGAAGCAGAAGACAGCTTGGTTGCTAAAAAGATTAACATTGAAAAGAAAACAACCATTTTACATAAGAACAAAAGGAAAACTTGCTAGTGGGCATCAGAGACCCACACAATTTCACCACTCCCAAGGTTGAAGGTGAAAAGCTGGAAGGCTTCCATTGAGAAGAGAACCCAAAAGCACCCTGCCCCAAAGAAGCCACCTAGGAAATTGGTTCCCTGGGATTCAGTTCAGTGCTTAGCCATCCAAGTGCTCAGGAGCCTTTGCAGCCATAATCCAAAAGGGCCTGGCTATTGCTAGACCTGGCAGTAGATCTTGGCATCATCTACCTGGTGCTAGTTACATCTACCTGGTGCTGGTTTCACAGGCCTCTATATTGCAAGAGGTGTAGGATCAGGAAGGCTTCACCCAAATTTCAGAAGAGCTGGAAACTTGGATAGTTTGTTCCTGAGTGTGCAGTGTGGTATGCTGTGAGAGTAAAGCTGAAAATGCAGTGGAGACCCCAGAAAGTTGGAAAGCCAGAAACATGGAATATCTGAGGGATCTACAAAGAGTAAGCAGAGTCATCCCAAGGGAGAGGTTGTAGATCATGATGTTTACAACCACCAGCCATGTTGTAGGGGTGGAATCACAGAAACTCTTTGAAGCTTTCATCTCAGCACAGCTTTCCCTGGGTGTCGGATTTGTAGTAATAGGATTTAATGTTTGCCCTTCTGAGTTTCAATCTTGCTTTGTTCTGATTCCTTTCTAAAACTCCCCTCACCTAGCTCCATTCCTTTCTTTTGGAATGAGAATGTTTATCCTGTAACATTCTGTGTCATTGATTCCTGACTTTCTTTTGGGGGTGAGGGTGCCATGGATCAAACTCAGGACTTCCCCTTGTGATGAGGCAGGCATGGGGCCATTGAGCTAAATCCCTGGCCCTTAGCTTTCTTTTAATTTTTATAGTGGTTCATAGCTAAGAGTTTATTTTGAATCTCAGAGGAGACACTGGACTTGAACTTTTCAGTGTTGCTGAAAATGCTAAGACTTTGGCAACTCTTACACAAGGACTGAAGGCATTTTGCATAAAGAGATTAACATGAGTCATTTGTGGGCCAGAGGAGGAATGTAATGGCTTATGTCTCGGATGCCTCTCCAGAAGTTCCATATACAGGGTAGATGGATTAAACTATCCTTTGAAAGTTGATCGGATTGCAGGGCTGGCAAAGCTGATTTGCTCTTAGGAGGTGAGTTCTAATAAGAAGAGTGGGGCACCATAGGCATGACCTAGGAGGGTGAATCCCAGCTCTGGGCTCCCCTTAACCTCTGTGCTTCCTGCCTCCCAGAAGATGAGCAGCTTTTCCCACTTTGTCTGTGCCCCTCCATCATGCTGATGTTACCTTGCAGCCACGTGGATCCTGCTTGTGAGCCAAAAGAAAGAACTTTCCTCCTTTAAATTTCTGGGGTTTATTTGCACCAGCAATGAGAAAGTTATTAAAACATGGTGGAAGAAAATAGAATAAGAGAAGAGAGGAAAAACCACACAGCAAATATTTTATCATCATAGAAGCGAGGAATATTTCTATGTACTGTATTTAGTCTTCAAATCAAGTATAATTTCTAGTGCATTTGTTTCCTTTACTTCCATTTTACTGTTTCATGTTTCTCCAAAACATAAATTGAAGTACATATGAATTTACCTTGACCTGAATACAGGTATCTTAAGCCATAACTGCCATGACTATCCCTGGATAACACTGGGCAGTCCCTCCTCCCCACCATCCAGAATTTTCCAATATATTATAAATAATACCATTAGAATGGTATTTGAAACTTTACATTCAGCCCTTGGCATGATCAACACCATGGATGTGCCTAGTGCCTTTGATATTAACTTAAAATAAACCAGTTCTATCCTAGCTTACATGAAATCACTTTTGTCCCAACTCCTTTATAAGTTATATTATCTAAGTTGCAAGGATCCCTTGATTTTGGTGCTGCCCAAGACAATGCTTCCACCAAGAAGCCCCCAGTGAACAGTGCTCTCTGGAACCTAGATCCGTCTGCCTCTGGCTTCTGTCTCACAGCTCCTTCAGGCTTGTTCTCATACACAAGGACCAAATTATTTGGGAACAAGTTATAACACCAGCCAGAATACGGCCTCCCAGTGTTTCCTGGGCAACTGAGACACCCTGTATCAAAAAATGTAAAAAGACTGGGGGATATAGATCAATGGTAGAATACCCATTGAGTTCAATCTTCAGGGTCCTTTCCACCAAAACAGGAGAGAGACAATATCAGAGACTGAATTGATACTACCACCAGCCAGTGACTCTGTGGGAAACCAGAAAGATCATTCTCCCCTAAAGAGTCAGAGAAAGCGTGTCCCTGCCAACACCCAGATATAAAACTTTTGGCCATGAGAACCACTGGGGAATAAATTTCTGTTCTTTAAAGACACTTTGCTCAGGAGACTAATGCAGGAGCATCATGACAAGCTAAAGACCAGACTAGTTACATAGTGGAGCTGGACAGAACTACATAGCAAGACCCTGCCTCAAACATAATAACAATAAAAGATACTGTGATTGTGCTGCTCTGTTAGGCAGCCATAAAACACTACTTCCTTCTACTGACAGTTTCCAGATCCCACTGTAGAGCATTTTTGAAGCATGAGAGTTACATGAGGTCAACACAAAAGTCCTTCATTGCCTATCGGTAGTGTTGTCTCGGCTCTTACCTCAGAGTTCAAAGAGTAATGCTTTTTTCATTGATGTTGTATCAGAATTGCTCCCACAGTATCGCATCCATTATGCTTTCACAATTTTTCACAGATCACATACTTTTTCATTAGAGGATTACCACTTATATACATTATTTTTCATCATGTTAAATCAGTTGTAATTCTCCTAAATCATTTCTTTCTTCTCTATATACAAAGGTATATTAATATTACAGGACTAATTAATTTAGACTTCATCCTGTGCTTCTCTCCCATCCTTTTAAGTAAAAAGGTCAAAGCATGTCATTTGCTAGTCAATTTTATAATAAATACTAATTTTTACCCTACGTAGTAATAGATCTAAAGGGCTACTGCAGGAAGAATCATTAGAAAACCTGAACAATTACCACATGATAAAAGACTGGCTATAAACAAGCATGATGCTCAAAAATTAATTTTCATATCTTGAAGAAAGACCTGTAACTTGACAAATAAAAAATTCACACAATACAAATATACTAGTATCATTATATTTGTGTTTAAAGTCTAGGAGATATTTTCATTTTCTTTTTCACTCATTCTCTTCTTTTAGAAGTTCCAATAATTACCACATTTATAACATTTCTTAATTTTTATATTTTTCTCAGACAAGGTCCTCCTACACAGTTCAGGCTGGCCTTGAACTCACTGTATAGTCCAGGCTAGCTTCAAACTCACAACAATATTCCTGCCACAGTCTCCCAAGTGCTAGGAATACAGGTGTGTACCACTGTACCTGGTTAAATAGTTTACTGTTTATGATAAAATCTTTTCATAAGCAGAAGATAAACTTAAAAAGAAGTTTTGGAAGACTAATGATACCTGTATTACTCAGTTTTGCACTGCTGCCTTAGAAGAATTCACATATTCAAAATCATTGAATAATGTTTACACTAAAAAAGGATAAGAAACACACATCTTTACATTTTTGTCTGGGTCTCAATGTTCACACATTGTATATGGCCTCCAAAGGAAGGACACAAGCAATAATAACACTGGAACTCAAGAGCAGATCTTCAAACTGATTTCTTCCTGAAGTACAATGACAGCATTGTACATATTTATGTGACACTGAGCAATACTTAGGCATGAGTATACATTGTAGTGATCACATCAAGTTTCTTAGCATTTCCTGTGTCCTTAACTGGAAACCGTCTCAGAGTGTCAGATAACACACATCTTGGGCTTTTAAAGCCATCCAGTCTCTGTGGGGGCTGGACTCTGCATAATAGCCATAGACAATACAGAAACTCAGAGACACTGCTGCTTCAGTAAAACTTAATTTACAAACATAGGTGGAACACTCTTTCTCAAACCTTACTGTGCACATTCATTACTTGGGGATTTTGCCAGAAAGCAGGTCTGATTCAGGAGGTGAGCAGTCCACTGGTGTCTGAGACCCTGAGTTTGTCATGTGCTCACACTTGAGGCCACTGGTCCAGGTCTGAGAACAGCACTTTGAGTTGCAAGGAAGAGCATAGATTTAATTGGCCACGTAATATATAGCAAATCACGGAACAGTTCTGACTAGAAGACAAAAACACATTGTATTTACCCACAATACATTTACATTAATGAAAATGCTCTTTTGCTAATAGCTTTTCACCTTATGTTCTGTTTCACAGAAATAAATTAAGGACATTAAGAGGAAGATAGAAGGATTTAAATATTTTAAAAAATACTTTGCTCAAGAAAAACAATTAGCTGACTTTTTTGTAGACAAAAAGTAGTTTATTTCTTCATTCAATAGGCATTTATTAGTAACCTCTAGACACCAGGTTGCCAATTGCTTAGAAGACAAAGTCAAAGAGAAGATTGTATCTGACTACAAGGAGCTCATCATCAAGTAGGAAAGACAAGTACACAAAAAGACAATTATTGTTATTAAGAAAAAATAGGTGGACCCCAACTTAGTGTTTCCAAGAAGCATTCAGATCTTTTTGTGAAGATTTTAGATTGTAGAGGTAGATAACATTACCCTGGGTGGTGGTGGTGGGGGGACAACTAAGCATTTATTTAATTCTGTCATGGACTCATAAGCCAGATTTCCACAAGGTCCATGACTTGATAGTCATTTCACATTCACTGAAATAATTCAAGTTAATAATTTATTAGCTGACATCTCTGCTTAGATCACCAGTGGACACTCCAAACAACACAGCCAAAACCCACTGAGCCCTCATTTTCCCACCTCCTTAGTGTTCAAGTCAACCACCCTGGAAACTTCCTTTCTCTGACTCAACAAATCCAGCTGGTTTTACTTGTAAATATATATATATATTCTAATCACTTCTAATTACTTCCACTGCTACCATCCAGTCCAATTTTTCACTGACAATGTTGCCATATTTTCTTAGCTAGCTTCCCAGATTCTGCACCAGCCTCAACATGGCAGAACTCTTAAAACACAGTCAAATAATTTACTACCCAACATTTCACTTTTCACTCCAGTCCCTGGAAGGGCTCACCATACCTGGGAACCCTGATCTAGGATATTATTCTGAATTATCCTTCTGGCTTGTTCCCTTCCAGCTGTCCTGGCTCTGGGATTATGGAAAGATGCCAATTTCATTTCCACCTTAGCACTACTACTATAACTATATCTCTTCCAGGAACACACTTCCACAGATACTTGCCTGGCTTATTCTCTTACCATCTTCAATCCTTTATTTAGATATCACCTTTTTCATAGTCAAACCCTCATCAGACCTCCTTATTCCTCCTTTGTATTACCAATCCATTTGGTTGGCTCTACTCGTTTTTTACTTTTATGGCATATAACATAGATAATGCAGGTGTATAACAGCACTTATTCTTCCACATACACCTTGTGTCAGATTGGAAGGGGCAGTAATCTTTGTTATACCCACTGACATAGCTCCAGCCTCAAGAAGACTATTAGCACAGACTTGTTAATGATTGATTAAGTCTTAACCACTGCTTGTTAGAGGATTTTCTGCACTCCTCATAGTCTCCTCTGGAATTTGAAGGATCTTTCACAGTGTCTCCCATGAGTTCATGGATCAACTATGTGCATCTTTGCCTGGTCCGTACCTATTGCCTGCAGTGATTCCAGAGGAAACCTTTCCCACACCTCTGCCACCAGACCCATGGTCACCATCACTACCTCCTGCGTATGCCCAAGTTGAAGCCTACCAAAGCTCCAAAGTAACAGAACTGTGCTACATTCCTGTGTCCCTCACTGAACACTGTGTCTAAAAGCAAGAGCGCTCATCTTTCCTACCTGTGATGACGCCTGTCACGGATACAACAGGCCTGCACACAGAACCCTGTGGACTATATGCTCCTCTGAAAGCCACCAAACATCTAAATTTCATGAGCTGATGCAAGATAGGGTCAAATGAGGATCCCCCTCAACAAATCCACTGTTCTTCATGACTAAGACAGTGCTTCCAAGTTGTGTTTGTGGGTCAGTAGGTAATGTAAAATTTCTTCATGTTAAGATATCTCTCTGGTTATTAACTGCTGTTCTTATACACTTAGGCATTGTGGATATGCTTAGGTCAAGTGGAAAGGCATTTTTACAGAAGCCATACATAACCCGAGGCCACAGAACACTTTTAGTTCCTTAAAAGAAAGACTCTCAGTGAATAAATAAAACCTTTCTTGTTATACATTATTCAAAGGCAATTTTAATACACATATTGTTATACATTATTCAAATGCAATTTTTTTACAACAAATAAATAGTCCAGCATGTCCTAGTACCAAAGGAATATCAATATTGTATGAAGTTCATTCACAGTACTTTACTTTGAAGCCATTTTAGTGCCAGCATGTACTACATTATATGTTGTTCCCTTTTTTCTGTGTTGAATTACATATAAAATCTCTTTTCTTCACACTTTTCTAACTGGAGCATTTGTTTTCATGGAAGGCGGTGTAAGCATGACAGACAGTTCTGGCAGCAATGAGCTGCGTGGTAGTAGGCACCTTATTCCTTCTCAAACTGTCTGTGGAACAAAGTGGTTGGCAAGGAGCTGATAAATGCTTGAGGTGAAGGAGATGCCAATTACCCTGTTTTGATCATAACACAAGTGTATTTTGTACTGAAACACCACACTATTCCCATAAATATGTACTAGTATTGTCTCCATGTCTTAAAAATATAATGAAAAAAGAAAATTGAGACCATTTTGAATGTCCCTGCCAGCAATAAATTTTCATAATTTCATGTTCTAAGAAAAAGAATCACCCATTGTTAAAGGTTGTAATTGACTTAATGTTAGTCTACATTTAAACTCAAAATTAAATAACACATGGTTATTTTGAATGAATTGCAAGAGTTCTAAGGTAATTTGTGTTGCACAAAATCTCAAATTTCCACATAGGTGGGGGATGTGGGGGGTGAATGAGAGGGAGGTGGAAGATGGCGAGGAGTGTCCCATGCCTGTAATTACAGCATTTAAGTGACTGAGGCAGGATGATCAATCCTTGAGTTCAGTCTGGGCAAACTAGGTTGACCTTGTTTCATAAAGAAAAATAAAAAAGGACTAGGTATGTAATTCAGTGCAACCCTCTGAGTTCAATCAACAATATCACAACAATAACTCAAAGTCTGTCAGCAAATAATATGTGTGGACTGATCTTTTTATACTAGAGATTGAACGCAGGATCTTCCCACTGAGCTACATCCCTGGCCCTTTTTTAGTTGTTACTTTGAGACAAAGACTTTCTATATCTCCCATGCTGCCCTTAAACTTGAAATTCTCCTGTCTCAGCCTTCTTGGTAGCTGGGATTATAGGTGTGAACCTGGCAATAGAATTCTGTGGTATGCTGTGCTGCAATAATTATTCTAATTCTGTAGATTCTTTCATGTGGTCAGTCAACTGATCATCACTTTTTCAGCTCTTCTATTTTCCAGGTATTTCATTAAGCGCTAAGCCAGCATAGTTACATCTTAGCCTCTGCCTTTAAGCATTTGATAAACAGTTATCAAATAATGACAATAAAAATGCTCCAAGGTCAGGTTTAATGTGCATGCACACTTACAATTCTGGAAATCTAAGGCAAGAAGATCCAGTGTTTGAGCACACCCTTGAGCAGATTAGCATGCCTTTTTCTCCAAATTAAAAATGAGGGCCAGGGATTTAGCTCAGTGGTTCCAGCACTTGCAAGTGCAGGGTCTTGGATTTGATCCCCAGTAACCACATACAACAATGTAGGGTGTGGAGACTCACGCCCACCAGCAATCAGTACCACATACCACAATACTGGGCATGGTGGCTCCTGCCAGTAATCCCAGAACTCAGGAGCAGAAGCAGGAGGATTGCTGTGAGTTCAAGGCTGAGTTCAGGACCAGCTTGAACACAAAGCAAGACCTTGTCACAAATAACAACAACAACAAAAAATTAAATTAAATTAAAAATGGCCAGGGTTGTACCTCAGGGCAAAGGCCCTGGATTTAATCCAGGACTAAAAAGGTGCTACAAGTCTAGATTAGTATACAGTAGGGTACTCAGTGGATACAAAGGAAAGAACTGGATAGAATAGTGAATGGATATAAGAAAGGTTTGCTGAAGGAAATGGGACTTGATCAGGCCTAGAAAAAAGAATAATGTTCTGCAATTTGACAGGAGAATAGGAAGGAGGAAAGTAGTATTGTGGGTGAGGAAAATACACTTCCAAAGATGGCATGAAGGAGGGTGGCACATGGGAAATAGAAGCACCTCACGGAGGCTGGGACCCAGGCGAAGCAGAGTCAGGTGAGAAAGGTAACAGAGGAACTTGATCTCTCATCCTGAAGAGTCAGGTTTTATCCAGTAGCAACAGTCATTTAGGATTTCAAGCAGAGATAAATAATTGTACACACAAGATCAATTTTATACACATTATTTGCACGTTTCTGAGAGCTTCTTTTAACTCTGTTTTGAAAGGTGAATAAGATCATAGCAAGGAAGGCCAAGGAGTGATGAATCAGACTGCATGACTGACATGACAAAGTACCACAGACTGAGTGGCCTAAACTACAAAAATTTATTTTCTTACTTCCCTGACTGCTGGAAGTCTAAGGTTAAGGGGCTGGCCTGGAGCATTCATTCTGAGGCTCTCTCTTTGGCTCATGAGCAACCATCCTTTCTTCTGTCTCCACCTGTCTCTCTTCTGTGTACAGATCTGTACCCTCACTTCCTCATCTTTCAAGGACATTGTTCATGTTGAATGTAGGAACCAAGATGATGATCTGGATTTACTTTCATTTCATCTTCAGTGACCCTCTCTCCGAATACTGTCACAGTGAAAAGTTCAGGGTCTAAGACTTACACCCATGAATTTGGAGGACACAATTCAACCTATAGTAGGCACTGGTCCCTGTGAAAAAAGATGGAGGGCAAGAAATGTTGGGGATGAAGGATGAGGGCAGGACATGTTCAAACCTGCACACTGCCTGCATTGGAGACGGAGGGAAAGAAGAGGCAAGGAGGACTTCCAGGTATTGACAATTTGGGGTGCCCCTACTGGGAAGTGCAGGGGTGAGGAGGTGACCCAGGAGTGAAGTGTTAATTTGCTTGTTTGTTTGTTTGTTTGAGACAGGGTTTCACTTTATAGTCAGGCTTGTTCTGAATTCAGCCTCGAACTCTCAGCAATCTTCCTATCTCTATCTCCCAAGAGCTGGGATTACAGGTGTGAGCCATCACACCCAGCACTGTGTATGTGGTACTGATTGCTGGTGGGTACGAGTCTCCACACCCAGCATTGTTGTATGTGGTCACTGGGGATCGAACCTAGGACCCTGAACTTGCAAGGCAGGTGCCAAAATCACTGAGCTAAATCCCTGGCCCAATATGTTTTGATATGTCTGCATAATTTTTTAAGGAAATTTTTATCAGAATATAATAGGTACATTTTAAAGAGTCATACATTGCCAAGAGGCTTAAATTTAAGAGAAAAACTATTGCTTCCCCTAGCCTAAAGGAGTTACTTTACATTCTTTACCTCTTTCACTGGCCTGTGTTCCATGTTTTTTCTAAATAAAATTTGTATTCTACAGTGGAGCTCAGTATTACTCTGCCTGCCAGGGTCAGTATGGACCAGGAGTCAGGAAAAAGGGTCAGATGAGTGAAGGAAAATCAAAGCATCAGCTTGCTTTATTGGCCAAAGGAGAGGGGGCTCTAAGAGCTCATTCGATTTAAGGTAACTAGCCAAGAAGTTACCCATCTCACAGCCCATAAAATAATCCAAAGGGTCAAAACAAAATCAAGTCAGAATGAACTTGATGATGGTGAGGAATTATTATTCATTTTATGTCTAATGGGGTATCATGGTGACAATTTTAAAGACATGTATTTTCTTTTAGGAGAACAAGCTAAAATATATAGAGGTAAAATGGCATTGCTCAAAGTCCAAGAGTTGATAGTGAGTGATAGGTAGTCATGCCTTTATTATTATTTTCCTATATATACATATATATATGTAAATATAGAAAAAATACATATGTATATTTATAATTGAAAGTTAAAGAGAAAAGGATAAGGAAAAGATAGGTAATCCCAGAAGGAAATGGGGGGCATGACGGTGCTCAGCTCATCCAGCACTCAGAATGCTGAGGCAGGAGACAATCCAGAGAAAGCTACTAAGAAGTCAGTCACCTAAGAAGGCAGATGTCTTTGAATTTATGAGGTTATTTATGAGGCAGAGCATAGCTCAGTAGTAGAGTGCTTGTCTATCATTTTCACAGCCCTAGGTTCAATCCAGCACCCACCATATACATACAAAGCAAGTTCCTTTTGTGCTTTTTGCACAGATATCATGTACTGGTACCAGTCAAGGCTGTGCACACAATGGTCAATGAAGTGTGCAAATCCTTCTCTGATAGAAGCTGCTTTCTAGTTATATAGTGGCCTTTGTCAGAGCAGCGTAGTGCAGTGAGGGGCTGTGATCTCTGAAGAGCTATAACTGATAGACTTATTGGGAGATGAAGAAGTAAATACAAAAAGGCAGAGTAAAATTTTCAAGGGAAAGGGATTTGCAGTAGCCAGAGGAGGACTTTTTGTTTTTTCCTAACAGAAGAGAAACTTGAGAATATAATCAGGCTGAATAAGGGGAAAGGAAGTGATTCTAAAGCAAAATAATAAGTTCCTAGAAAGACTGGGAAGGAATTGGATTATATCAAGCCTTAATGGTCAAGTTTTCTTTGAATATACAAACAATACAATAGTGAAAAGTGTCTCCACTCTAGGAAAGCAAAGCAGTGAACAGGGAGCCAAAGCTCAGAGTCGTTAGCCTGCGGTAGGTCATACAGGACAGGGAGGAACTGGACATAGCTGTCCTGACTCCTAGGCCACCTCTCACACCACATAAGGCCTGTTCATATCTCATTCTCACCTTTAGAGTCCTTCCCGGACTCCATAATTTGTGTAAGTTTCGCTGTATCTCAGTTAAAAATTACATCATTTCCAAGTAGATAAAAAATTCAGTGACTGGAAGTTTACAAGTAACAACAATGACCCTTTGGTGACAATATTAAGAATTTAGGCTTCCTCATTCCTTTCCCTGTGGTATTCTTACTCGATATTTCATCCTTGTGGTCACCTTCAGGCTGCTGTAGTACAATGCAGGAGGATGATATCCCATGCAGGAAGAAAAGGGAGAAAGGATTGGCAGGTACATCTGTCTTTTTGTCAGAGAAACCAAAAGTTTTTCCCTGGTCCCTCAATCTGACTTCTATTTATACACATGACAAGAAATACGTCACTGAACCTTCCTACCTGCAAAGGAGACTGGGAAAGTGAGTGCTTCACTACTTTCAGTTTGTCAAACTATAAAAAATAAGCAAGAAAATCTGAGACTGAAAGTGGGTATAAATAACTAACAGAAGCTGATATATCCTGCTGTTTTGTTTTTTCTTTACTTTAAATAAAATTTTACTGTATTTATATTCCATAAAGTTTGCCATTTTAAAATGTACAGTTCAGTGATTTTTAATATATCTACAACATTGTTTGATGGTCACCACTATCAAATTCTGAAATATTTTCATCACCCCCAAATGAAATCTCTTTCCCACCCACAATCACTCTTTGTCCTTCGCGCTGCAGCCCTCCATTCCCTGTGGTATTTTCTCACCAGGCTGTGAGTCTTTAGGAGCAGGGGTCCTGCCTGTGCCCATCACCAGTGTAGACCCATCCGCCTGGTAGAAAGCAGGGAGGAATCCGAAACTGTGATGCCCAGCACCCGCCATTCTTCCCTTCCTTCATAACAGGTCCTTGATTTTCCTCATGGCCTTTCCCCAAATGCATTCCGTCTTGCCCCAGCTGTCAGTCCAGTGTCCCATCCTTCCAGCCAAGGTGCAGAGTGACGCCAGTTACCCATTCCCTTGTTTACCAGATAGTGAGTTTTAAGAAGCAAGAAACAAGATGAAACACGACAGAAGTCACAGCAATTACTGCTCTAGCTAGTAAGATCTCAGAGCTTCCTGAGTTCCCACCGTGGAGTCTGCTGCTTCCATTTTCCTTCTATTTTGTTGTACACATCTTTACCATAAGTTCATTCTTATTATTTTGCTCCTTCTGTGATTGTCACAAAGAAGCCTAATTGATAAAAATAGGCATTTAATAATTATGTGTTGAATGACTATTGTGTTTAAGTAAAGGTAAAATATGAACTAGACAGTCCTGAACACAAAGTGAAATAGGTAAAATTTCAACTTTCTTTTGGGACAAGTTTCTTGAATTCTGTCAGTTCTGCCTTTGACACTACAAAATGTTCTTCTGTGTCATTCTACCTGTTTTAAATGTCAGTGATAGTGGCTTTTAGAACCGATTTAATCTCCTGGAGTGTTTCTTTCCTCATTTCCACTGTCTACTGAGCTCCTGACCTCTTTGTCCTTTTACCTCACTTCCCCTGAAAGACGGCAGTTATCGCCAGACAAGCAGCTATCAGAGGGATCTGTCTCACACCAGCCCTGCGAGTTGTCACCATGACAGTCTCTGTGGGATGTTATATCACCACCTCTGAGTGCTACATTTTCTTTTCCTTTAGCTTTGTCTCCCCTGGATTTACAGTTTGAGGTCATCTTTGGACACCTTGTATTCATAGCTGCATTCTCAATAAATGTTCCTAATGTCTCTGATTCAGCCCATCAGAAGGTGAGGGGGCAGAGGAATTGGGGAGAGGTTTGTTTCGAATCCTTTCCTTTTGTAGAAGAGAGCAGCAGGCCCTAGGCCCTGGGTGCCTTGCGGAAGTCCTGTGTTGAGTGCTTAGCAGCACCAGCGTGAGCCCCAGTCTCTTGATTTCTCCTGGAAACAGACTGAGCTGGGACTTGGTGGACAGAGGGGCTGGCAGGAAGGAATGTGGAGCAGAAACAAGACAAATACTTGCAGAGGTGAGGAGGAAGAACGGGGAGGGGGGGTGGACAGAGAGAATGCCAAGTACCAAGAGCCCCAAGACCGTGGCCAAGGCTACAGAGACGTTCCAGAGCTGGACTGGCCTTTCAGGGGTGCCCTGGCCAGGCACAGAAGGCCAGGGCAGGCCTTGGCCACGCCCTCCCCGGAGAACGGGACCTGGGGCCCAGCAGAAGTGATAATCCACGGACCCGAGGAGATACTACCTGCCCAGCCCTGCCTGTTCCTCTCTGCTCCTCATACCGCAACACTTACAGCCTCCTCCAGGGGACACATTGTCTTGGGCATTTCTCACTTTCCCTGGCCCCGAGAAGCTTACAATCTAGATGCAAAGACATTCACGAATCGTGAGGGTTGTGTGAGGTACAAAATTGTACGCATGAGAGTGCACAGACCCATGGAGGTTGTGGTTACATAGCGTGTGGCCGCCTGGCTTGGCGAGGACGAAGGACAGCGCAGAGCGTCGCGGAGTGCCTTTGCCTTGCATTAGCACGAGGGATCTGTTCTCCTCACACTTTTTAGTCTTTTCTTTTCTTTTTTTTCTTCAATATCTCTCTCTTCTCCAATATCTTTTGTATGGATATAATGCTCTTAATTTCATCTCTTACATATATCAGACATTGTCCTTATTTCCTTAATGTCTACAGAGGCTATTTTTCTCTACCTAAAAGGCTAGTCCCTCAGTTCATTTCAAGTTAAGCTGTAAAACCTAATTGTTGTGCCACATTTTTGCACATGTACCCTGATTGCACACCTGGCAAGCAGCATTTCCAAGGGATTCACAGACTTAATGGGCTCGGTTTCAAATATGTATATAATTAAATTTCTGATCTCAATAAAATAATATTATAAGTTAGACACTAAGCAGAAATAAAATCCTGAAAAAAGAGGGGAAGGAGGAATAGTCAGTTAACAAGTATCTATTCCTTAGGAGAACTCTAACAGGTTGTGCTGCTAGAACATGAAAACCTACGTTACAAAATTAACAAACGGTTTATGATCAGGAATTGCAAAACTGGGATTTCAAATCCTCTGGCTTAAAACAAAAGCAAAGGAAAAAAAGGGGGAAAAAAAAAAACGTTGCTGCACTCAGGCCTGAGAACTGGAGGAAAGTGACACAGCAGGACGAAGGAGGGTAATTGGCAAGTGGAAACCTCAAAGCCTGGCGGCGCTCCAGGACTGTGGGGCCTCAGACGCCCGCGCTGCCCGCGGCCTGGGGGACCTTCCCACCCACGGAGAGGACCAGCGAGGACGCCCCTCGGGCCCGTGCTTCGCCGAGCTGGCGCGCTCGCGAGCCAGGCACTTTGCACACCGGAGGCAGCTTTTTGGCAAGGGACAAATGGAAAGTGCCGGAAGCGCCTGCTGTCCTGCCAACCTCCTGTGTGTTCATAAACCGAGAGGGGTTCTCAGGCCCAAGGGCTTGGGCGAGGTACGTGGCAGTGTCAGCCAGATCCAATAATTGTGTTGACTCAAAGTCCTCCCGCTCCTCCCGGAGCTCAGTCAAGCCCGAGCTGCGTTTGAAGCCTGTAAGAATTTATAGCGCTCCACTAAACTTTTGGGAAAACGCGAGCAAAATCTTACCCAGGTTACTAAGCCTCACCTGGAGGGCCTAGTAGAGGCCCCAGACAGATTGCTTCTGTTATATGCCGGGGCAGCTTCAAAGTGGTCTGACCTTGACATTTGGAATCCCTTGGTTCCTACGATGAATTACAACCTAAGCGCGCAGCCGAGGGTGTGGCGGGCCTCTCCAAATCCATGAAAAATGTGTTCTGCGCACAGGAAACGGAAATTTTGCAAAGGTTTAAATTTTGGCATCTTTCCCTGCTGTTTCTCAGCTCAGAGTGACGCTGCTGCCCTGAAGGTGACACGAGTGCCAGACCCCAGCCTTGGGTACCAGGATTAATAGTAGATGTGTGTGTGTGTGTGTGTGTGTGTGAGAAGAAAAGGCTGTGGAACTAATATCCACGTGTGACTCAAATGAAGACATCTGCATTTCTTTGGTAATGATTTCTCTTTTTAAAAAATATGCAAGTCTGTCATGCACAAGGCTTCTGTACAGGTTGCATTTGGTGTATGTGACTTTATCTTGAAAGTTAACTGTCACTTGGTATGTCACTTGGTACAGGAATTGAATGCAGAGGTAGATGATAAGCACATTTGGGCTGCAAAATATTTACATTGTAGGGAACTCTGACAAGTCTTTGCATTCACCATGTCAGAATGGCCATGATTACATTTTGAATGAAAATGCAATGGCAACAAGGAGTGTAGCTCAGTGGTAGAACATTTGTATAGTACATATGAGGTCCTGATTTTGTGCCTCAGCACAAAGGGGAAGAAAAGGAAAGACAGAGAAGACAAAATAAGAAAGGCAATATAGTTATCTTCTCCTAAGAAAAGCACTTACACAGAGCTTTCACATCTGCCCTTGGAATGTCCCTGAGTCGGGTCTGTTTGCTCACTGTATTACTGGGGCACACAGCCCAACACAGGTGATGACAGGGTCAGAGAAGTCTGTGCTCCCCATGGGTCTTTGTCACTGCTACAGCTGGTATATTTTCCCCAAGTGGTTGGTATCCAAGAGAAAGAACAGGCAACTAGAAGACACACACAGAAGAACGAACAAGTCTTTTTACTTTTGCTATTAAACGTGAAGTGTGTTCTAAAAAGAAAAACACCTACTTCAATAGTTGCAAGAATTCTTAAAGATGTAATGATAACAGCCAAGATCCATCCAATATTTAATATGTGCAAACCACAGAGTTCACTAGTTGAGATTAATTTTTTTCACTTAAGAGCCAAAAGGACTCAATGAAGTAGATACAATTATTATCCTCAGTGAGGAAACAGGTGCTTAAAAGCTTCAGCAACCTGCCCAAGGACACATGGTGAAAGGTGAGACATGGATTTAGAACTGAGCCCTTGGATTTCTGATTGTGGCTCCCCTTGTAGTCAACCACTTGGACCACTTTACCACATCTCATGCCAGCTAAGATTTAAATGAAAGGATTTTTAAAAAGGATTTCTAAGACTATTTGGTTGAAAAACTCTCTGTAGGACATGTTTATGGATTACCAGTTACCAAGGAAACCCTGAATTCATACTCTCCTCACGCTGGCCTCCCAGTACAAAGGCAGTGTGTTGTTTTCTGGGCCCCTTGCACCATCCTTGTGATTGTTTGTCGTGTACTGAATGTATGTATTTACTGGTCTTTACTTCTCTGCCTACTTATTTTTGAGTGTTTAATCTTTGGATTCCTAGAACCTACTACTCGACCAGGTCTATTGTATGTGTTAAGTGAATGTTTAAATGACTCACTAAATGAATGAACCAGATATTTTTTAAAAAAGAAAATGAAACCCTAGTTTTCTTCTAGTTTGGTGCTAAGAGGATATAGCCCCAGAATCTGAAACCAGATATTCTGGTTTCAAGGCTCATGATTTTTTTCCTTCTGTCTCCTTTAAAGATAATCTCTGTCTTTCTAAATGCTACCTCAAAGTGCAAAGAAATGCCTTTCTGAGCAGTGCCGTATCTCATCTTTTCCCTTCAGCTTCTTGAGGACAGTCTCAGGATGCTAACCCTTCAGGATCTAGCCAAGCCTCAGGAATAGATGATTGCTGTGGTTCAGATCTGGGCTGTCCCCCAGGATCTGTGTGGGAAAGGCCTAGTAGGCATCTGGTGGCCCTACAGGGAGGTCAAGCAACTCTAATGACATGAGGCCTAGGGGGAAGAAGTCATGTCACTGGGAGTGTGTCCCTGAAGGGCACAAGGGATCCCAGGTCCTCCCTTTTTTGCCCTTTTCCTCTGGCCATGGTGAGGTAGGCCCCTTCTGCCATCAAAGGTTCTCACATGATGTACTAGTTCACCACAGGCCTTAACACAATGGAGCCCAGTGACCATGGGCTGCAGTGCTGAAACAGGAACCCCAAATAAGCATGTCCTCTTTTTAAAGTTGCTACATAGGGTATTTTGTCATAGGCATGAAAAGCTGACTAGCAGTGATAAAAAATTAATTAGAAGCTGGCTGAATAAATGAATAAAATGATGACAGGAGGATAGATAAATTCACTAACATCCCTCTTATCTCTATTAATATAATGTTAGTGGGAAAACTAGGGATTAAACATTTAGCTGTACAGCAAGAATGTTGTTCACTTTATTTGTTCATGTGCAACATTCTCAATAGTATTTTTGAATTTCTTAAATTGGCTTACTTAAGCATGAGAGTAAATGTATTTCTGTCTCTATATATCCAAGATATAGTTTATAAGTAATTTAAATTGCACACTTAGCTACTTTAAAACAGTTCACTTGAAATTCAGTGATTTTAAATTATAACTGAGTTTAATAATAAAAACCAAAATTGTCATATTTTATGTTAAAAAGTGCCATGTTGCGAATTCTCAAAGGACAATAAGTTACTATTTAATACTCAAAAAGTATGAGAACTCTCCACCCTGCTATTTATTAAATTATAGTTTAGAATACACAATACAAGCTTTAGAATTTTCAATTTGGCTTGAAAAGCAGTATTACAATTTTCCCTAAGATTTGTTCAATAAATTGCATTAGCTTTTTCCTAACTCCCACTAGGGAGAAGATAAAAATCAACACTCAGTGGGTAAGACGGTGAACAGAGAAGGTATCATTATAACAGAGAAGCCAACTGGGCCTCCAGGGTACGTAGTGAAGAGTGATACTTTGAAGCATAAAGAATGACATTAGTGGAGACAGAGTTCTCTGTGACTGCGAGTGTGGGAGCACTGTCACCCCTGCTGTGACATTGACAGCACAGACAGGAGTGTCCCCAGTTTAGAGTCCAGGTTCCAGGCACTGAGTGACTGGTCTGGACTCTTCAGAGCAGCACTCAGGATCCATCACAGATCTGTGAGGTGTTCTGTCCAGACTAGGTATTTTACATGAATTCTCTCTTAAAACCTCCCAATCATCCTTTTTGATGAGTTCAATCCTTATTGTGCTCATCATGTATTCTACTATCAAACTATAGGATTACAATTACAATCACTTAGCTAGCATTGAGCCAACAGGGAAATGAGTCATGCAGCGTGTACATGTGGAAAGAACAAAGGCATTATGGGAAAAGAAGGGGAGTAGGGATACTCTAGTCATCTACCCATGTGTGTGCTGCCTATTTGGGCCCATTGGACCTGTAGTGTTAATTACAGTATAACTTCAAGTTGCTGTTTCTCTCTAGGGAGACTTGCATCCTGATGCCTCTCTCTTTAGATTCATCTCCAGCCATGATTTTGTTATCTTCATTTTTTTAGATGCCTTCTCTGAGGGCCCAATCCTTCTCTGAGTACACAGTAATTTCTACTGAACTTTGCTGTCCATAATACCCACACTCTGGCCAACTGGGGCAGAAGGTTCAACAGTACAGGCCCAGCCTGGGCAATTTATCAAAACTCAGTCTTAAAATAAAACAAAGGCTGAGAATGTAGCTCAGAGTGAAGCCTCAGTACCATAAATAAATTAGTAAATAAATAAACCAGCCAAAAGGATAATCTTTCACCATTTTAGATAGAAACAAAGGATCTGTTTTATGCTTTTCAGTACTGGAGACTAAATCTAGGATCTTCTCCCACACAACATCCTCATTCTTTCTATATTTCATACTGAACCAGAGTCTTGGTCCTTTATCCAGACTGTACTCAAGTTTGTGGTTCTTCTGCCTCATCTGACTTTGCCATAACTGACAAGTGTGGCCCCAAAGGCAATTGGCTTAAGGTGAGATCTGAGGGCATTAGTAGGGAGCAGGGGATATTTCAGGGTGCTGAAAGCACATGGCACTGGTACTTCAGCTGTCCAAACTCAGATTCTACCCTAAAACAACATGACAGTGGGCCAAGCAGGGGCAAAAAGGAAGCTTGCAATTTGCTGAGGCTTTTTCTAGGTTTAATGCACGTCGAGAGATGATTTGCAAACCACATCAACCAACATGGCAAGGGCAAAATCTGAAGAGAAGAAAGCACAGAAATATCACAGAGAAGAGAGTGGTCCTGAGTCAGCACACAAAGGTTTCCCAGAGCTGTTGCCTTTACATTAGCCCAGCGCTGTTTCTGTGATAAGAAATGTGGACACCTGTTAGGGAAACAGCAAAAACGAAATCTTCCCTCAGACAGCATACGGCTCTACTACAATAACAGAGACAGAAGCCAGGTCAACGACTATATAAACATTAAACCAAAATATAATGCACATCCCAGGCAACCTGGGATATTCATCCTTTCTGAAAGCCAGACACAGCCTCTTGAGCACAAGTTCTGAGGAGCAAATCCTACTGTAGAGCGACTGCGGTATCGAATCCTCAGCTCACCTTGCACTGAACGCTGGTTTATTCACTCTATGCCAGGGACAAACACACTTGTCAGATCTGTGAGTCGAGCAAGGTGCCCTCAAAGTTCAGACACTGGAGACAAAAAGGCTCTGTCTCCGTCAGTGGTCACATTTGAAGACAGTCAGAGCCCAGGGCCGGAGTCAGCAGCTGACAGACATTTCAATGAGGGGAGAAATACTTATAATTACAGCTTTTCTAATGTAAATGGTCTAGGAAAAGAAGTGAAGGAAAATCTCTTCCTTTATTCCAAAGGGGAGAGTTAAAGCTTTTACTTTTTATTCACAACCTCTTTACTAGTGTATGTTTGTGATTCTTAATGGTTAAGTTTGTTTTGGGAAGCTGGTACACATATATCCTTTGCTGCTCACATTCAACCCTTCATTTCCTTTATTCTCCCTCCCTACTTTCTTACCTCTTCACTGCTCTTAATTTTTATTTGTCCTCCCACATTCACTTCCAGTCATGTGGAATCCTAACTTATATGTTTAAAACTTTTCAGGAGCTGGGCATGATGGAGCACGCTTCGAAAGATGGGGTGCAAGAATCACAAGTGTGTGGGCTGGGGAGTTAGCTCAGTGGTTCTGGCGCCTGTCTTGCAAGCACAAGGACCCAGGTTGGATCGCCGGTCACCACATACCATACTGGGCATGGAGACTCACGCCCAGAAGCAACCAGTACCACATACCACAGTGCCGGGCATGGTGGCTCACGCCTGTAATCCCAGCACTCGGGAGGCAGAGGCAGGAGGATTGCTGTGATGTGAGTTTGAGGCTGAGCTCAGGGCCAGCCTGAACCACAAAGTGAAACCCTGTCTCAAAATACAAAAAAAAAAAAAAAAAAAAAGAATCACAAGTGTGAAAACTGGTGTGCTGGCTCACACCTGTAATCCCAGCACTCTGGAGGCAGAGGCAGGAGGATCGCTGTGAGTTCAACGGCCAGCCTGGACCACACAGGGAAACTCTGTCTCAGAAAAATAAAAATCACTTTTAAGCTCAGCCTAGGCAATTTAATGAGACCCTGGCTAAAAAAAAGTCAAGTGCTGAGGATGAAATTCTGTACGGAGGCACTTAGTTCAATCCCCTGTACTAGGGATAAATCGGTAATTCTCTAGAGTCTCTGACAGTTCAGAACAGAAGCTCTGAACACAGCAGGAAGCTGCGAACATCACAGCCATGACGGAGAATGCTCGTTCTTAGGATCAAGCAGGCCTGCAGAATCGGCATGTCAGACTTGGAGCTGGCAGCAGCACTCAGACACCTCTGCATCTTCTGACAGTCTCTCCATTTGAGAAATCGCTGCCAGAAATGAACTGATTTTCACATTGGGATCTCTGAAGATTTTCCACAAGCCACGCAGACTTGAATTGTGTGAAGGAATCATTTTTGAGATTCTCAGATTTTATTTTTACTCTCCCAAACAGGTCTGCCTGTAAATATTGCCAGTTCTCTCTCCACTTCTTTTCTTCCTGCATCTGTTCGTGATTATTTTTCTTCCTCTATAAATTAAGGAGCTGTGACTTTAGCATTGGCAACAGCTTGCTCAGATCCAGTAGACTTTTATTAATTGGTTAGTTACTTTTCTCTTGTTGCTGAGACAAAATACTTGACACCCAAAGTCAAAGGGGAAGGTTTCCTTCACTCACAGTTCGCACAGGCTTCGGTCCACAGTTGGCTGGCTCCAAGACAGAGTGGCATCCGGGACAGGAGGAATGCTTCATGGCACTTACGTCGTACCAAGAGCAAGAAGAAAGCTTAACAGCGTCTTTCTGTCCCTTTAATCTTACCCGGACTACTGGAAACCATCAGTGGTCTGATTTAGTAATCACACACCCTTAATACATTGTCACACACTAGATTCAGCCACGTGTGAAAAAGCCATGTGACCACATGGGGCTTTGAGGGGATATCTAGACATAAACCATAGCAATTAACAACAAATGAGTTTTTGTTTTGGTTTTGGGTTTCCAGAGGGTTATTTGGTAGTGGTGCTAGGACCTTCACTGAGCTACATTCCCAACCCTTTCATGGTTTTTTTAATTTTGAGATAGAATCTCACCAAATTGCCCAGACTGGGCTTCAAATTGCCATCCTCCTAACTCAGCCTCCCAGGATGCTGGGATTATAGGTAGGCTCCACCACATCTGCATCTATGAATTTCTTATTGATGCCTTTTTACAGGATAAAGTAGAAATGAGCTACACAGTGCAGTCAACCCAACAAGAATCTCTTCCAGAGTGAAAGTTCTGGAGCAGTCAAATAGAGAACTTGTGTAAGGAATCCTATGTCTTCTTTCACAATGATGATAAACATGTGGCAAGGACCCATTTATCTCAGAATTCAGGAAGGAAATGATATTTAGACAGGTATACTAGGTTCATTTGACTTTGAGGGGGTTAGAAAATAAGATTAGTTGTTTTCTGACCCAAACCACCATACTTGTATGTGACTGACTGGTCTTGAACAGCTACCAGATGGTGGATCCCATGAATAGTGGGTCCTATGTGAATTCTTTGCAGATTTTTGGTGTCTTGAACAGAGCATTGAATAAGAAAATGTAGTTGGAAAGTACATTTATTGAAGGTGGAAAAGAAGTATATTTTTCCAAGAAAGAGAAGGCTGATAAACCAACTCAGAGTAGAAGTAGGGATAAGGGAAAGGGGTCTTTTGTATTTGGAATTCCTGAATTGGCTTGGCTTCTGTTACAGCTTTTCTCTCGATGTTCCCCTCATCAAAACCTCATGCAAGAAGCATATGAAGAAATGCTCAACATCATTAGTCATTCGAGAGATGCAGATGAAAACAACATTGAGATTTCATCTCACTCCACATAGAATGGCTGCCATTTCAGAATCAGCCAATGGCAAATGTTGGCGAGGCTGCGGAGAAGAAGGAACCCTTTTCCACTGTTGGTGGGACTGTAGACTAGTACAACCCCTGTGGAGATCAGTTTTGAGAATCCTCAAAAAGCTAGGATTGGCGGTCCCATTTGACCTGGCCATTGCCCTGCTAGGTATATACACACAAGAATTAAAAGACTCATATCACAGTGACATATGTGCACCCATGTTTATAGCGGCCCAATTTGTGATTGCTACATCTTGGAAACAACCCAAATGTCCATCAACTGGAGACTGGATAAAAAAGCTGTGGTTCTTCTACAGAATGGAGTATTACTCTGCCATAAAAAATGATAAGTTTGAATCATTTCCACTTAAATGGACATACCTTGAGGATATCCTCATAAGTGAAATAAATAGGGCACAGAGAGGTACATATCGCATCTTTTCTCTGTTATGAGAAAAGAAAGATGTAAATGAGTCCTAGCATTGTATGTTATATATTGTGAAATAAAAAATGCTCAATGTAAAATAGGGTGAAGGGGGAAAATGTTGAGATTGTAACAAAAAAGTAAGGAAACAAATTTTATGTATAAGAAGGGGTGGTAGGGTGGGTAGGGCTAGGGGAAAAAATGAGAATTAAGATGTGTCTTATACTAGTACAAATCCCCATTATGGAGTGTAATCATGATGTGTATATTTAATGTACCAATAAAGATAAAAAAACAACAAAAACAACAACAACAACAAAAAAAAAAAACCTCATGCATTCACAGAGGGACAGTTTGGAAAGTAGCTAGATTAGGGTGTGTGAATGCGGATGAAAGGTGTGATACTAAGATTAAGGATTAAGGGTACAGAAAATGAAACCCCTATCCTGGGTGTTGGTGGCATCAATCAATAGGCTTACAGCCTCATTGGAATATAAAGGGAAAGAGAGAAGGCAAGCTTGCTTTTGCTTGCTTCTGCTTTCTGCCTCCTGCCTTCTGCCTGCCCTGCCATGCCATACACTGTTTCTCCTCTGCAATGCCGCTCTGCACGCCACTCTGCCTTACAATCAGCTGACTGTGGACTGAAACCTCTACAGATTGAGAGAAGAAGTAAAACTTTCCCCCCTTCACTTTGATTATCAGGTACTTTGTCTCAGCAATGGGAAAAGTACTGAAGACAACTTCTCTATGATAAGGCATTTGGGATGGTTGTTCTATTAAAAACTCACTTGGGCTGGCACCAGATTTAAATCAGCCTATCAAAATACTCACTTGGTCTCAGGCCAGATGTAAATGAAGAATTGAGAACAGCACTTTTCTGATTGGACCCATGTCCAGTGTTCAGCAGCTGTGACCCACCTCCTCCACAGGCTTCATGTTCCACATCACATTTAGCTGTACACTCATCCTGGAAGGGTCTACCTGCTGCCTTCCTCCCTTGGTCCCTCTCCTGCTTTCCTTTCCCATACCCTTCCACCATGCTGCCCTTCCTTGGAGACAACTGCCTATGGACTGGAACCTCTACTGTGATCAAAATTAACCTTTCTTCCCTTATTGTGAGTATCAAGTGTTGTGTCTCACTGACAAGAGAGCAACTAACACCAGAGTCATCTTGAGTTCTGTGTGTGCATCCAGGGTCTCCATGACTTTGATAGACTGGGACTGTTAGCTCAGCTTTGCCTTACCCTAATCTACCCTAGTTCTCCCTAGAATCTTTATGAGGTGCTAAAGGAGTGGAAGTCTTTTTTTCTTATAGCCACTTCTTTGCGAAGGGGCTATGGGCCCTATCTACTGAGGATTCTGTGTCTTCCTGGGATGTTGAGGCTTACTGGATGGGCTGTAAAGAACCTACCAGAAGCACTGAGAAAAGAGTCAGTGCCAATATGTCAAGAACTGTTGAGCTGCCTGTACAACAGGGAAGAATTTTGATGAATTTGTCAAGAGTGATGACCTCTAGTCTGGCTCATCACCTGAAAGTGAACCTTTTGAAGTCTTGAGTGCATAAAGTTTACAATTAGGTTGAGGAGGCAGGGACAAAATATGAGAAGGAACAAGTTAGCATATTTCCTGGTCTATCTTAAAAGGCAGACTCTGACTTATCCAGCAATTAGAAAGAATGGGCAAGGGAAAGAAAGAGTAAGAAAGAAGAGAGAGCACCATAATTTTGGGAAAAGTTTTCAAAGGAGCTTTATTTCCACATTCCTTGTGGAGAGGAAAGGACAGTGTAGAAGATAATAGATTAACTACCAAATCCTGAGCATCATAGTCCTTGCAAGACTACCCAGGGTATGGATCCAACCACAGAAAGAAGTCCAATACATTTAAGCTACAGTGAATCAGGGGTCATTAATTACTCTACTTATCTGCACTCAGAGAAGTACTGGAATCAACAGTTTGAAAAGGAGCCTCAGACCTTCCAGAGGATCATAGGATTAGCTTTTCCTTTGGTGGTGGTGGGGATCTTTTCCCTCTGAAATTCAGGTAGGCCTGGCTTTAACCTAGGTGGGTAGATCTGTCCATCTATTATATCTTTATTGCAGTAGTTGGTGGAGGACAAGAATAGCTGAAAATAGGCCCTTCCATTTTGATTTTGATTGGGCTGAAAGACCCCTTAATTTCCACTTTTAATAAGCCCTTGGTTTCCAGGGAAGACAGTAGGTATATTCCAAGAGCTGGAAACTGTCAGGGCTTTATTTTTATATAGTTGGATAGCTTGTTATACATGGCCTAGGTTAAAAGAATATAGTAAGAGTCTTGTAGCCCCTAAGTGTCCACTACCATATCAGGAGATAGAACAGTTGAAATAGGCTCCCATTTAGCATCCTAAGTGGACTCACATTCAGCCTAGTTTTTGAGGTGTTTTGAATCCTAATGAGGTCTATTAGCAATAGTCTGGGCCAACACTCAGATATTTCTTGACAAAGTTTCACTAGTGTTTTCTTCAGTAGGTCTGGTCAGTTCCTTAACCTTTTCAAAGGACTGAGGTCTCCAGGCAAAGTGGAGATCATACTTTACTCCTAAA